>APFE030786973.1:37330-48849 GCA_000404065.3 Pinus taeda
AGATTCAGTATTGCTGAATGTATCAGGGGAAGCTACGACGAAGGCTTTGTGGGACAAGTTAGGGACTTTGTACCAATATAAGTCTCTGGTGAATAAACTGTTCCTACGGAAAAAGCTATATAACCTGAGGATGAAAGATGGAGACCTGGTGGCAGAGCATCTGAACACATTTAATACTATGGTAAGTCAGTTATCATCTGTTGATATTAAAATTTCAGATGAAGATAAGTGCATCAGTTTTTTGTGTTCTCTACCAGATTCGTGGGATAGTCTGGTTATTGCAATAGGTAGCAATACAACTACCTCGCAGTTTGATGAAATAGTCTCATCCTTGTTGACGGAGGAAATGAGATAGAAAAATATGGAGATCTAGAATGGTGATTCCTTGTCTGTACGAGGACGGTCCCAGAATAGAAACAAAAATAAGTCATCGAGTGCAAGGTCTAAATCTAGAGGGAGATCTAAATCTCAGGAAAACTTGTAAAGGTGGTGTGCTGGAAATGCGGAAAGGAAGGGCACTAAAAAAGGGACTATATATCTAAAGTTCCTGATAAAGGAAAGGGATCTGATGATGCTCCTTCTATAGAGGCGAAAACCACCTCAGATGAAGGTGGGGATGTGTACTTGGCTTCTTCAAGAGGCATGGTTGATTGATTTAGGTGCATCCTTTCACTTCACTCCCCATAGAGAGTGGCTCTGCGAGTATGAGAAGTATGATGGTGGTGATTTCTTCTTAGGGGATGATAGGAAGGCTAGAATTGTTGGTCGCGGAAAAGTAAAGTTGAATTTGCAAGGTGGAAGGATTAGAACACTTCTAGGTGTTTTTGATATTCCTGCATTAGCCAGAAATCTAATTTCTCTAAGCAAGCTGGATGATGCAGGTGTAAAAACAGTATTTGAGAAGGATACCTGCAAGATGGTTTGGGGAGCACTGGTATTGATGTGGGGAGTTCGGATTGGAACTCTATACAAGCTGCAAGGTAGCACTATTGTTGATGGGTGCAACAACTCTGTGGTTCCTGAAAGTGGAGCAGAAAATCTAGTGGCCTCTGGAGAGAAGACCATGCTGTGGCACTAAAGGCTTGGAAATATTGGAGAGAAGGACCTTCGAATACTTCATGGTAAAGGTATGGTAGGAGGTATGAGTAATAGCTCTCTGGATTTTGATTTCTACGAAAATTTTGTATATGGGAAGTAGAATCGGGTGAGTTTCCCCTCTGGTGGTAAGAGGGCGAAACAAATATTAGAACTTGTGCATAGTGATGTGTTTGGACCTGTGAAGGTTCGACCACTAGGTAAGTTTGTGTATTATGTATCATTTATAGATGACTTCTCAAGGAACATATGGATATATTTCCTTAAGAAGAAATCTGGAGTCTTTGACAGGTTTAAAGAATTTAAGGATCTCGTGGAAAACTAGATAGAGAAGAAGATAAAGGTGTTGAGGACAGATAACGGTGGAGAGTTTTTGTAGTAAGGAATTTGAAGAATTTTGTAAGAAGTGTGGTATAGCACGACATAAGACTACTCCATACACACCTGAGAAAAATGGAGTTATAGAAAGAATGAACAAGATGTTGATGGAAAGGGCAAGAAGCATGCTCAGTGGTGCCAGGTTAGGACAGGAATTCTGGGCAGAGGCAGTGGAGACAACATGTTACTTGGTCAACAGATCACCTTCATCAACGTTGGAGGATAGGACTCCACAAGAGTTATGGACTGGTAAGAAACCCTCTCTTTCACATATGAGGGTATTTGGATGTGATGCATATGTACATGTTCCAAAGGACAAATAAACCAAGTTGGATAGTAAATCTGAAAAGTGCATCTTTATTGGGTATAAGGATGGTTTAAAGGGTTATAAGCTTTAGAACCCAGTAACAAGGAAGGTTTTGTACAACTGCGATGTGTTGTTCATAGAGTTAAAATATGTTATTAAACATGAAGTCCAACCAAAGCAACTTGAGAGGATAGAGTTTGAGCTTAAGGAGGAAGAATCAGACTCTACAATAGAGGAGGAATCAAAAGATGACGAGCCACAAACTTTGGGTGTGAGAAGATCAGTTCGAGAAAGAAGGCAACGAGAAAGGTATAGTCCATCTACTTTTTGTTCAAATTTTGCTTTATCTATTACTGATGATGATCCCAGAACTGTGAAGGAAGCAGTAGATTCAGAGGATGGAAAACTCTGGAAAGAGGACATGGTTGATGAAATGGCATCTTTGCACAAAAATGAGGCTTGGGACCTAGT
This sequence comes from Pinus taeda, assembly GCA_000404065.3. Taxonomy (NCBI): domain Eukaryota; kingdom Viridiplantae; phylum Streptophyta; class Pinopsida; order Pinales; family Pinaceae; genus Pinus; species Pinus taeda. Next base: position 39,582 of record APFE030786973.1, read on the forward strand.
GGAGTTGCCGGCTGGAAGGAAACCCATTGGCAGCAAATGGGTGTTGAAGAAGAAGACAAATGCAAAAGGAAAGGTGGAGAAATACAAAGCTCGGTTTGGTAGCAAAAAGTTATTCCCAGGTGTCGGGAATTGATTTTAGTGATATTTTTTCTCCTGTTGCCAAGGTAACTTCTATTAGATTACTTTTATATGTTGCTGTTGCTTTTGATTTTGAGGTAGAACAGATGGATGTGAAGACAACATTTCTTCATGGGGATCTGGAAGAGGAAATCTAAATGAAGCAACCTAAAGGCTTTGCGGTGAAGGGTAAGAAAGAACTAGTATGCAAGTTGAAGAAGTCTCTGTATGGGTTAAAACAGTCACCAAGGATAGGTGCTTTGAAAATGGCAATTATTCCCTAACCGGGAAAGGAGCTCATGTAAAATCTACGAATTGTAATGGTTGATTAGGCTTTGCCCAACCTGAATTTTATCAATAAAACACAACTATTTTAGTTAAAAAAAAATAGTCACCAAGGATGTGGTATAAAAAATTTGATACATTTATACAGGGACTTGGCTTCACCAGAAGCAAAGCAGATCACTGTGTGTATTTTAAATTAATTGGTGACCGTGTTATTTATTGGGTTTTGTATGTGGATGATATGTTGCTGGTTGGAAATGACAAAGAAATTATATAGGATTTGAAGACCTAATTGTCCTCCAAATTTGACATGAAATATCTTGGTGCTGCAAACTATATTTTGGGTATGGAAATTACAAGAGATTAGGCAAAGAGGAAGCTCTGGTTAAACCAGAGGAAGTATGTTGAGACAATACTACAGAGGTTTAACATGCAGGATAGTAAACTGATGAAGGTTCCTATTCTTGTAGGTGTGAAGTTATTTGCTGAATAGTGTCCCAAGACACAAGAAGAGGAAGTGGACATGTCCCATGTTCCATATGAAAGTGCAGTTGGTAACCTGATGTATCCAATGGTTTGTGCTAGACTAGACACTGCACATGCAGTGGGAGTATTGAGTAGGTTTATGTCGAAACTAGGGAAGGAGCACTGGACAACAGTGAAGCATATTTTAAGGTATTTGTGTGGCACTAGTGATTATAGTTTGTGCTACTAAGGAAGATCAAGATTAGACAAAGTGTTGGAAATTCATGGATTTGTTGATGTAGACTGGGCTGGAGATTTGGATCACAGAATATCTACAAGTGGGTATGTGTTTAACCTATTTGGAGGCGCAGTCAGTTGGATGAGTAAGAAACAATCTGTAGTGGCACTATCAACTACAAAGGTAGAATAGATGGCAGCCACTTATGCAAGCAAGGAAGCAGTTTCATTGCAGAGATTGTGTTCAAGTATGGGGTTAGTACAAGGAGCTATAAGGATAGACTGTAACAGCCAAAGTGCAATTTTCTTGGCAAAGAACCCTGCATATCATTCAAAGACAAAGCACATTGATGTTCAATATCACTTTGTGAGGGATATGATAGAAGACAAAAAGGTGTTGCTGTTAAAGGTGGACACTTTAAAGAATATTGCAGATGCATTGACAAAATTTGTGAGCTCCGAGAAGTTCTCTTGGTGTAGAGAAACAATGGGCATTGCAGGGCTGGATAAATGACTAAGCTCTCTTGTGGCCCCCTATGGAAAGAAAACAAGTGGGAGAATGTTGGTTTGTGTTATATTCTTTCCACGACTAGCCCACGTAGTTAACCGGGGGGTTAGAGGGGCGATGGAGCCCCCCCTTCATTGCACGGATTGTGTAGCGGGGGGTTCATAGGGGATTTGAGGCATGCAGGTAACCCCCTTCTATGGGGTCTGGGGCAGTGCCCTAGAAAAGTTTGGTTTTGGACCCTATGTTAGGTTGGGTGGACCTACCTATGGTTTTGTGCATGATTTTCGCACATGGTTTTGGACACGATGGTTTTCGGTCCATGGTATTGGATGCTTCGACATGTATAAATATGTATTGTAACATTGAAAGGATTATAATGAAAAATCAAGCTGGTAGTCCCGGTTTTGGGATCCAGGGGAAAATCTCTATGTATATGTGTTTTATGTGTTATGCTCTCACATTGTTTATTTTCTATGTTTTAGAATTCGTATGCAGGTAATTTCTGTACGAGGTTAAAACCTACACTCATTAACTAAGAGGAGATTACTATGTTTTTGGTTGAAATACACCCCTTTACACTTTCTTTTCTAGCTTATTTAAGACTATAACGGATGTTTTTTCCCCAGGGAAAAATCGTAATTTTCTTATAAAAGAGAAAATTACATGTTGTAGATGCCTAACAGGAATATGAAGTAAGTTTGGCCATAGCCTTCAAAAAACAATATGTTTGTACAAAATTACCCACAGGGGGTATACAATGACTATTAAGATAAAAAGATATATACAATATATATAGAGCTTATAGGTCTAATAGAAATCTACAAAAAAATACACTACAATTAGGGCCTATCATCCCTCTGATATAGTTGATCAATATATGGTTGATGGTAGTATTGGAAGTGTTCTGCATCTTGCTACTCTTGCAACTTCCTTGGATAAATGACCGACAGTCTAATTACGTTCCCTGTAAATGTGGTGACAAGAAATATAAGAAAATTGATATTTTAAAAGCATGGATTCATCCAAAATATTCATGAGAGAGTGCACATGACATGTAGATGTATTATTGAACCAGTTTTATAATGATTTTTGAATCCCCATATATTTGTAGGTGTCTACAATCACGTGGCAATGAAAAATGAAGCAAATGTCTAAGAGTGATGAGCTCAACAAATAATTATTTCCAGCCCCCAAGCGCATCTGGATACAATAAAAATGATTGTCATATAAGTGCAATAATATACCCCCACATCCTTGTTCTTGTGCAGATCCATGAAAATATGCCCAAGGGTGATTTCGGTTAATAAATTTAGGTATCCCAACTTAGACAAATGGAGTGAGCTCATCATTAGGAATTTCATGGTAGGCATTGATAATCTGAGCAACTGAATATGGCCACTGGACTGCTTTGTCTCTAAAGATGATTCCATTTATGTTCAACAAGATGGTCCAGCATATAAGCAGAGGGAGATTGTAAATTTTCTAGTTTGAGATCTCAGCCCACTAATGTTCCCAAGAATCTAGAGTGCTTTTTCTGTGCCATCCCTGAGTGATGGCCAATGAGGAAAGAACCTATTCTTATAGATCGATAACAGTAGGAAAAAGGAGAAACATTATCATTCGATTCCTCAGCCTGGTGACATAAAACACACCAAGAGGGACCATAATAGGATCTTTTCATCAGATTTTCCCCTATAGGAGTATTTTGCATTAATACATTCCACATAAACAATCTGGTGTGTGGGGGTGCTTTGAGCTTCTAAAGAGAGCGCCACCAGCCCTTCAGCACAGATGGCTTGTGTGTAGCATATATGATAGAGTATCCTTCTTTTGGTGAATAGGATTTGTACACTACAGGTTCCCAAATGAGCTCATCGTCTTCCTCCATAATACGAACATGTGATTCAGCCAATGTAGATATGTATCCCTCCCAATCTTGGTACCACTGGGCTTGTATTCCCAAATAGTCCACTAATTTCCAAGCTTGTGCAAATATAGTGAAATTCGCTGAATCAACAATATTGGCAATTGTAGTTATGCCTCCGCCCTTAAGAAAGTTAATAAGTTCAGGAAGTAGTCGATACATATTGCCACATCTAGTCCATGGATCCATGCTGATGCACACATCTGTGCCAAACAAGGCCATTTCTGATACTGGGTAGAGTATGTAGAATATACTGAATTTTATGTACCATGAGGACACCATTATCTTAGTCTATAACACTTTGTCCCTTCATCTAACTTGTTACCAAATTCTCATTCAATCACAAGGCAAAAAGCCCGATTTAACTAAACTTTGACAGTCTTGTTCACTTAAGGAAGCTCATATGGTGTGTTCTCTTTATCCTTATCTGCAACTTTTTCCTAAACAAACAAAGAATACAAAAGTAGAAAAGAGCCATAATGCACGGGGAAACTATTTTATAAGCATTAAAGAATCTAAAAAGATGATAAAAGCATTTTTATATGAGGAAACATTATTCAACCCAAAGCTTTTTACCGAATTCAACTAAGGAGGGATTTGGAAATATTCATAGCCTCCACTTCCTATATATTCGAGGCTTGGCCATGGAGAAAGGGATGGAAATTCTTGTATTGTTATGCTATCAAGATACTGCTTGAGAGAGTGAGTTTGAGGAGTTAGGAATGGGTGGACATGTTGCTGCAACTACACCTTATGGTTGTAATATCCTTCTTATTTAATAAAGATATATTTCTTGTTCTTTCTTCCTAATTGTGGTTCATTGTTCATTTATTATATCTAACTAATGAATGCTTGGAAGTTTGGCTTGTATTGTTTTATTCAATAATTCATAGTTTTTTATTCATTATAGTTTTGATTATCAAGATTATTATGGTGTGATAGTTTGCTTGTTTCTTTTTTATGTGCAGGTCCAGGCTTTGGAGCTAGCTAGGAGAGCTTCCTAGCTCCACTGACCACTCCAACAAATTTGCATGCAATTATTCAAAGACTCACTTTCTTCTCATCTTCTTAATCTCTACTCTACTTCTTTCCTTACTTAAAATCCCAAGCCTTAGAACATTCTTTCCCCTACTCTATCTGCCCTAGGTTTCTGGGAGAACTTGAGAGAGTTTTATACTTTTGATACCAAGCCCAAATACCTATAGAAATATGCACTAGACACTCTCCCACAACTTTGTGCACTTTCTGGCTATAGTTGACACTTGTGTCGAAACATGTATTTTAAGTGTTGCAAGCTATGCTTCAACTGTCGCACCTAGAAATAATTGTCGTTTCAATAGATGCAAGATTATTTTGGTTGTTAAGTGTTTCATTGTGATGTGGTTGATAGTTTATGAGTGTGTGATCATGTTTAAGTCTTGTTCATGCTTCGGTCTCATCCTTATACTTTACTGATCACATACTTAGTCAATTATTGGGTTTTGTTGTCTTGTCAAGTTGCCTAATCAACCACCCATCCTCTTTTCTTCTTGAACTACACATTGCATAGTCATAAGACCCAATCAACCATCCTTTCCTCTTGGAAATGTGCACTGTGTAGGATTTTCCTCAAAGAATTGCGCATTACACAATCCCAGTGCTCAGATCTTGCCTCCTACTCTTGGAATTTTGCAATCATTGCCCTGTCAGGCTTCCACTATACACTACTCATTCTCCATCAATATTCAGGATCTATCTTAGTCGTTGAATTTCTCAAATACGTAATTATTTGTCTATATCCTTCTAGAACTATGCATTACACATTCACAATGAGGAAGCCTACCCTACTGCATCACTAACTCCCTATTGTACTATGTAACCCCTCCATTTATGAATAACAATAGCTAGGTTAGAGATATAAATGGGGAACCTTTTTAAATTTTTAGTCTTACAATAATAAAACCTAACTCTAAGAAATTTCCTTGAAAAATATTGCAAAACAACCCAAGGATGAGATCCTTATCGCAAATCGCAAATCGAACTTTTCCATGTGACTATCATGAAAATCCTTTAAAAATTCGTGATGTACGATCAAACCTCCCCCTGCGATATCCAAATTATAAGCACCTTGTAATTTCGCAAATCGAACTTCACAAACTTCACAAGTAATTAAGTTATGCCACTACAACATCCATTAACAATTTGCGATATGCGATATTGCAACAATCACAATCATATTTCGCCTTATAGAAAGCACAACACTATATTGTATCCATTTGAAAATTGTGTTGTCCGAATAAGAACAGTAAGTGTGTGAAATAATTACATTTTAAATACAAAAATGAACTAATTGACAAGTTAATAAATATTTAGCGGCCCGAGGAGAGCTACTCATTTTCAAAGTTATGGGTAGTTAACGTTGAGTATCTCATTAAACCTTTCTCACGATCCAAGGTCATTTCAGAAATGCTTTAAATCTTAATTGCCCGATATTGTCTACACTGATATATATTTTCCATTTTGGGAAAGCTACAAAAGACATGTTGTTGGGAACGGGATCCCCCAAGGACAGTTTTGGGGCTAAAAGCCCATGTTTTGGGTCAAATTTTGTAATACAGTTGTAAAGTTTCCGCATTTTGTGGTCGCGGAGCGCGAAGGTGTCATGAGTCATAAAGGGTTGTCCACCCTTATTTTGTAAAGTGTATAGTCGGATATAAAGGTCTACCCATGGTCTGCAGACCATTGGATTGTATAAAAAGAGCTAAGTAAGTAAGCTCTACGAGGGAAAAAATTCTTAAGTGATAAGGAGGAAGTCTTTAGAGAAGTCTAAGTTTTGGGTCTTAGCATAGGTAGAGGCTCTGTAGCTGAGTGCACAGAGGCCTCGGGTGGAAGTCCACAACTGAGTGCACGGACCCCTGCAGTTGTGTGCACAGGGAAGATAGAGTCTGTAATAGTTTGAAGATATCAATAAAGAGAAGTATTCTACAAATTTTGTGTATCTAATTTATGTTAATGGATCTGGTTATATTGCGTTTTGTGTTTAATATATAATGCTCATATGATGTGCAAATGTATGTGATTGTATTAGTTAATCAAACGCAAGTAAGAACATCTGTTTACGCAGTGCTAACTGTGATTGTTTAATAAGATAAGCAAGACGCTTAGGATAACTTGGGAATCTGTACACTACGGTGTCCTAGCAGTGTGAAAGTACCTGAACCATAGGTTAGGGCTACACGAAGGTCAATAGTACCCCTTCACAGAGGTACCAAAGGGTGGAATAAAGGGCTAGACTGACAGAGCCCTAAAACTTGGTGACTTACACGAAAGCAAGAAAAAAAGGTAGAAACTGACATCACGACCATCTCAAGGTGTAGAAACTTGGTTCCAGCATCCCCCATACTGCTTCGGGTGAGACTTTGGTCCATGCTCCGTGGGATGATGCTGAAAGGGCTAGTAGTGTAGGGATTTGTTTGGCTAACTAACGCTGAACCTGGGTCAGGCCCCAAGTAACCAAAAAATAGTTCCATTGCTGGGACCGAAATCTACATAAGAGATGTGTGATGCCGTATCACTGGAATCCAACTAGGAAAGAGATTAGAGACTAGTTGGATAGGAAGATCCACAAATTCGTGGCGCAGGAGAACATAAATCCATGACTGACAAAGGAACAATGGCTGGATCGGTACCTATGTACAAAAATTCACAAGATCTTTTTATGTTCCTTTCCAATTGAGCTATACGAGTGGATCGCGAAGCTAGCAGATAGCCAAGGAAGGTGGAGACTTGACGGTCCTATTGTCTGGACCCCAAAGCTGGTACATAGTCAAGAAGACTCTGAGGATAAGGTCACCCATAATGTTGATTATTGGCTCAAACGCATCATAGGAGGATTTGTGACTGAATTCGCGGTCAATACATCAGTTAGCTACAATGAGGCAAAGCAACGTTTTTTCAAAGTTCTGCAAGGTAAGTACTTGAAGTATTTGCATACTTAGATTAAGATGTTATTGTGTGAAAAAAGGGTTATGCAGCTACCTTGATGTTCAGAGCTATGCAAAGTGGAAAGACTTACAAGAACAAAGGGAGAAAGGGCCCTAAATATAGTCCATTGATTTCATCGCCGCTAGGTGACAAAGAGGGGGTAGCGCAGGCTTCTCCGTGGAGTGAAATTCAATTAATAAGACAAAGATTCCCACAACTACCACCTCCATCGACACCATCTCCAACTTCACCACCATCACCTTCGACTTCACCCATACCACCACCACCTCCACCGCAGTTCAGCATGGCAAATTCAGTGAAGCTTCCTTTGTTTAAAGCCTTGGGAAATGAGGACCCAGACTAGTTTTGGTTCATTGTGAAAGCTGTGTGGGAAGCTTAGGGCATTATAGATGATCACATGAAGAAGGAAACACTGGTTAGTGCTCTACAGGATTGTGCGCTAACCTGGTACATTAAGTACTCTAATGATAACCCAAACGCTGGGGTAGCAGACATCTAGACTGTGCTGAATAAAGAATTCAGTAGGCCTAAATCCGAGGCATAGTCGATTGTGGGGTTCAAGGAAATTGCGATGAAACTAGGCAAGACACCTTGGGAAATGAATCAGAGGTTGAAGTGTAAAATACACAAAGCTAATATGAACTTAATAGATGGACAACACTATGATTGGTTCATGGCTTCACTCCTACCACACCTAAGGGTTGCGCTATCACAACAAAAGATTACGACTTAGGCAGAGGCCTTGGATATTGCAATGAGATTGCATGAAACACTGATATAAGATCTAAATTTGGGGGTTCAGCAAATCCATGTGCAGTTGCAAAATATTTGCCTTGAGATGCAAAGTTTGAAGTAGGATAGAACAGTTCCACTGGAGGTGTGCGAAGAGGTATGGTGCTTGAAATGTAAAGGTCAGGGGCATGACAAAGACCATTGCCCGGTCTTTGCAAACTATATTGCAGGAGGAGGATCGATGCCTTTGAGGCCAGAAGCTCAAGAAAGACCAAGCGCAAGGCCTACGTTGTGGTGCACTATATGTCAGGTAGCAGGAAAACATGCGACAGATAACTGTCATTGGCTGCAGAAGTTTGTACAAAGACCACAACAAATTTTCTGCAACTTCTGTAGGTCGGTAGGGCATGATGAGTGCAACTGTAGGGGTTAGGAATTGATGATGGATAAAGCACCCACCTATAGGGTTCAGGCAAAATCACGACCCCCTGACCAGAGCACAGGGATGGTGCGAACAGGGTTTCAGGGGCATGGACGAGGCCAAGGCAGAGGAGGACCTGACAGAGGTCGGGGACAACTAATTTGCTACAATTGCGGAGGACCAAGACATTATGCCCACGAATTCACTAACCCTACGTGACCATTGTGTGAATATTGTACTCAGTTTGATAATGAGATAGAAGACTGTGCCACGCTGATAGCAAGGATACGCAATAAAGGGGTGCTACCACCTCAGCTGCCTCAAAACCTGCAGATGATGAGGTCTGAGCCTCGCGAAGAGGATCTGAATGTGAATATAGTTCTCTAAAGTGGAATTGCAATAGGGGATGATAAGGGGAAACAACCTGAAGACAGTGCATGGGCTCACAAAGCTCTGGCGAAGGAGGTTGAATTTGATTTGGAGCGCGCACATGAAACGTTCATGGAAGCAAAGAAGAGCTTCACTTGTTGAGTATGGAGCATGATTGTTTAGAGGTCTTTGTTTTAGCTGGATGTATACCCCAGGAAGTTTGTAC
>APFE030786973.1:49712-75383 GCA_000404065.3 Pinus taeda
ACTTGTCCCCCTCGCGGGGGTTCGGGGGAGCTGATCCCCCCTAGCTAGGGGGTCCGGGGGCCAGCAGTCCCCCGACGGGGGTTTCGAGGGCAACGCCCCTGAAGCTAAAAACAGATGTAAAATTGCCTTGTAAAAGTATAGTAATTTCTAGTCAATCTGGGCTGTTCATTAGGCGGATGATCTGATGATAGAACTTATGTTTAGTTTAGGGTTTTTTTCCTTGAAGGCAACCCCTCTCTTTGTATGAAGGCATTATATTTGAGGTTATGTAATAGATGTGTATTCTCCGAGTGAGAAACAGAGAGGCGAGACTATGAGAGAAAATAGAGGATATTACAGCTGATCTACTGTAGGTTGTGTCTCTTCATTTTTCTGGATAATAAAAAGGAAGGACTGGCTATTCGGGGTGGACGTAGCCCAAACTAGGTGAACCACGTATATCTGTGTCTCTATGGCTTTATGCGTTTTCTCTGTTTATATTTCTGCAATATTTTATGTGTTCCATTTCTCCGTAATATATAATTTTCTAACATCATTGAGGCCTCCACCTTAGGGAGCAAGGATAACCCTGATCAGGAAATGGACCCTTCTATGCTTATGACCTTTCTAGAGACCTACATGAAGTTGTTGCGCGATATAAAGACTGTGAAGGGCTTACATGAACTTATAAATAGATGCGCCAGAAACACTCTAGGTGAACCGTGCGTGGTATGAAAGATTGTTAAGCATAAATCAAGGACATGACTAGAGATGAGACTGACCACGTAGATAGAAGAATATGAAATGGATTAGGTTATTCTGGATATGAGTTCAGACGCAAATGTCCTACCAAAGCAGACTTGGGAGCGGATCGGAAGACCCGCACTGTAGTGGTCTCCGATTCAGTTAAGGATGGAAAATCAACAAAAGATCATCCCCATGGGGTGACTACAAGGGGTGACTGTAGATATTGAAGGCGTGAGCGCATTGGCCAACTTTGAAGTAATAGAAATTGTGGATGACAACAACCCTTACCTTGCGCTCCTTGGCATTGATTAAGCTACTGATATGAATGGGGTAATCAACCTAAAGAAGTGAAAGATGATATTTGAAAAGAGATCGCTTCGTGTAATAGTACCCCTAGATCCCGCTGAAGGATCGCGCTATACTGAACTAGTTTTCAATTATGAAAGTGATGATGATTTGGACTGTATCTATAAGATAAAAATGCGAGACCAAGATTGGGTGAATCCAATAGCAGATGGATGAATTATGTGGGATCGCAAGAATTCCTGTACCTCAGACTCTAATGAAGAATTAGAGCATTGGCAGAATCGATTACACAAAGTAACCACATTGAGCTGTAACATGATGACCCAGTCGTTGCACTGTGTGTCGTCAGAGGTAAGAAATCTGCTTACTTACGATGGCTTGAATGATGTAGATGTCTTTCTGGATGCATTTGAGAGGCAAGTACCAGAGAAGTAGTGCTTCCAAGCTTTGGGCTGGGCACTGTTCGCTACGCCCGCAAGGTTGTGGGGTACGCATAAGGGTAGCTTTGACAATTGGCGCAAATGTGGGAGGATGATGAGAACACGCTTCAGGAAGCTGAAGATATGAATGACAAACAAGTATGATGGGAAGGATCATCCACACCCACACTTCACCAAATGGGCTCAGGCTTATGGAGCGAAGCCCCAACCAGAATGGGTGCACTTGTTCTATCATACCTTGGATGTTATCCTGATGAACTAGTACTTGGAAATAGAGCTCCGCTATGGTACAACTGAATGGGATATTCTGCGCGAAGGATTCGTAATGACATTCAACTTTGAAGATGGGTTTCACTGTATTGACGAAGCACTACAAGAAGTGAAAGCAACAATATTTAGGATACCGTAGGATCCTTTGGACCTGATTCAACCTGATTGGACCGCTCTGCTAAGCCACACACTGGAATGTTATAACATGACTACTGAAGAAGAAGATGAGGATCTGCGAAAGATTAACATCCCTGAAACAGAGGGTCACTATGAGGTTGAGGGACTGCAAATTGAGTATCCTGATATAACTGCGCCACTGAAAATGAAACAAGTAAATATTGGTACACAGGAAGAGCCCAAATTTGCGAAGATTGGAGATTACTAGGATGACACAATGGTGGGTAAGGTCACTGAATTGCTCCACGAATACTAGGATTTGTTCCCTACCACGTTTATGGAGCTAAAAGGGATAATAGGAGACCTGGGCGTTATGAAGATCACGTTAAAACCCGACGCGAAGCCGGTTAAGACAAGACCTTACTGTCTCAATCTGAAGTATAAGGAGAAGGTCTGCTTAGAGCTAGATAAGATGCTCATGGCGGTATCATTGAGCTCGTAGAAGAATTTGATTGGGTAAGCCCAATGGCGGTACAAGAAAAGAAGCAGAAATATGAAATAAGGATATGCATGGATCTTAGGAAGTTGAATGATGCTTGTGTACATGATCCTTTCTTGAATCCGTTCACTGATGAAGTGTTGGACAATGTAGGTGGCCAGGAAGCATATTCCTTCACTGGTGGGTTATCTGGGTACAATCATATCAAATTCGCATTGGAGGATAGGAGTAAGACGTCCTTTCTGACTGAGCGGGTATGTTTTCAGTACATTGTAATGCCTTTTGGATTAAAGAATGCGCCTACTATTTTTTCGTGCGTAGTCATTGCTATGTTCAAGGAATTTATTCATAAGTTTCTAGAAGTGTACTTTGATGATTGGAATGTGTTTGGGTTGGTGAAACGCCATGTGGCAAGTTTGCGCCTGATGCTAGATACCTGTTGAAGGTACTAGATCGCGCTCAATCTGAAGAAGTGCTTGTTTTATGTTCCTTTTGGGACTCTTTTGGGTTATGTGGTTTGTAGATAGGGACTAATGGTAGATCCTGTGAATATTGCAGTGATACTTAATTTGGAGGCACTGAGGAGTGTGAAATAGCTCCGTGCAACCTTAGGACATGTTATGTATTACATGAAGTTTATTAAGGGCTATGCCCAGATCACTGCGCCTATGGAAAAGTTGTTGATAAAGAATGTCACTCTTTGTTGGACTGAGGACTATAAGAAAATCTTGGATGTATTGAAAGAAAATATGGTCACCGCACCGATTTTAGTCTTCTCGGATTGGAAGAAGGAGTTTCATGTACATGTCGACGCATCATGTATAGTGCTAGGAGTAGTGCTGACACAAGTTGGTGGAGGAGAATTGGACCATCCTATAGTGTTCGCAAGCAGAAGGCTATCTAAAGCTGAGAAGAACTATTCCACCACCGAGTGTGAGGGGTTAGCCATGGTATACGTGCTCCAGAAGCTTAGACACTATTTTCTAGGTGGTCATTTTAAGATGTATACGGATCATTCTGCATTGAAATGCTTGGTCAATAAGCCTGTGTTGGGGGGAGAATCTGTATATGGTTGTTATTGTTATAGGAATATGATTTTGAAGTTATTGTGAAGCCTGGATGACTGAACGCAGGACCAGACCATCTGTCGCATATTGAAACACGAGAAGAGCTCACTAATTTGGAGGAGGGATTGCCTGACACGCAACTATTTGTAGTGCACATCACAGATGGTAATTTTGAAGATATCATACACTTCCTAACGACAGGAACTGCCCTGGAAGGTTACACCATCCAGAAGAAGAAGGAGTTAGTGGTGTGCGTGGCAGACTTTTCTGTCATTACTGGGCATCTATACAAAATGGGGTCTAAGGAAATATTGCGACGATATGTGCTGGAGATTGAAAGGAGTAGTATCCTTGTGGATGCTCATGGTGGCACCACGGGAGGACATTATGCAGGGAGAGTGAGCGCACAGAATATTCTACACGCAGGGTTGTGGTGGCCAACCCTCCATCAGGATTCAAAAGCTTATTGCAAGTCGTGCGATGTGTGTCAATGGGCTGGCAGGCCATCATGGAGGGATGAGTTGCCTCTAAATCCACAGATGACATTACAACCCTTTGAGAAATGGGCAATAGATTTTGTGGGACCCGTTTAGCCCCAAGGAAAGAAGACAGGAGCGCGGTACATTATCACCACGATGGAGTATTTGACTTGATGGGTGGAGCACAGCTTGTGAAGGATTGCATAGGTGCGACTGCTGCAAAGTTCCTACTTGAGTATGTGCTGACGTGATTTGGGTGTCCAAAGATTTTAATGAGTGATCAGGGTACACACTTTTTGAATGAGACAATCAATGCACTGGCGGAGGAATTTTAGTTATATCACTAGAAGAGCACACCTTATCACCCACAGGCTAATGGGATGGTGGAAGCATTTAATAAAGTGCTGGAGAATGTGCTGACCAAGGTTTGCAATGCTCAACGAAGTGATTGGAAACTGCGTATACCTGCAGTACTATGGGCCTATCAGATGACATGTAAGAAGTTGACTAGACAAACACCCTTTAGGATTGTATATGGTGTTGAAGCAGTGATGCCATGGAATACATTGTGCCTAGTCTATGCATAACGACACTCACGGGTATGACGGATTGCAGAGCCCTAGAAGAGAGGCTCGCACAGCTGGCTGAGCTTGAGGAAGAGAGATTCCTAGCTTGATTCACCAACAGGTCCAAAAGCAATGCAAAAAAGTATGGCATGATTGACAATTAAGTTGCGCACCTTTAAGGTAAATGACCTGGTTTTGTTATATGATAGTAAGTTTGGTAAATTTCCATGGAAGTTTAGAATGCACTGGTTAGGGCCCTATGTCATTAAGGAAATTACTGACGGTGGAGTGGTTCAGTTGGTTAAATTGAATGGAGATCCCTTCCTAGGAAAGGTGAATGGCAGCAGATTGAACTATACACGGTGGTCCGGACATGTGACTATATGAGGGTAGCATAGTCTTAGCGCTTCGGGCAGCTGAAAGGAGGTGTGGGACATAAACTACACTACTTGGGTTCGGGAGCTACGTGATTGGAGGATTGTGCGAAGCAAGGAAGTGTCACAAGGTTCGAAACAATGAGAAGGGAGCTGTGCTACCCAGGGAGAAATCATGCAGGTTGACCGAAAAGTGGCCGTTAAAGTCACTGTTCATGATTTGACGATAGAAATGCCGCCAAATGGAGCAGGTGACTGACATTTAAGATAGAATTTATGGATCAAATCCTTGAAAATCTACTACCAATCTGACATTAATGAACCGAATGTGGGGGGAATGGTCGGATTTGAATTCAAAATTCCCTATAAATTTTAGGTGGCTACCTAGTGAAAAACACTTGGCATTTTGAGAATTGAGTTGTTGAGCTCTTAGGCGCACATGAACCGAGAATTATTCAAGGCTCTGATAGCAAGTTTGACATTTGAGCAATTACCAGAGACGACACGAGCATTGTTGAACAGTGTCATGTTGACACCTGCAATAGTTATGGACATCGATGCATTGATAGTTGAGGAGGCTGTGCAAGAAATAGTTGGGGAGGTAGAAGAAGCTACTCCAGAAGTTGCCGAAGTATTAGCAAAAGTCCACAAATCACCTTGGACTGCGAGACCAAAGCCAACCCCAACCAAGGAGAGCGCGAAGGATAAAAAGGGCAAGCAACGTGCAATACCAGTGTGCTCATCACTGAGAAGAAATCCACTGCCCAAAACTATCCTTGGGGGATCTCGTTCCTAACACATGTCATTGAGGAAGGTGATGTAGAAAGAGAGTAAGTAGAGCATTGTAGAATTTGAGTTTACAGAGATGGCTCCCATATTCTCTGATACAGTCTACAACTGTGACGGAGGAGAAATAGTTTGGGAGGTCATTTACAACAGGATTAAGGACGAGCGTCCGAAGATTACTGTTACAAGAGAAACAATTGACTCAACAAGATCATCGAGGCTTTAATTCAAGGACGTTGCCTGTTCTTTCCTGCATAGGATAGGAGTGAGGGATAAAATCCTCCCATACATAGAAATGATCAGGTGTGTGGTTGAAAAGCTCACCATTGAAGATAGGTAATTCAGGAATTCAAGAAACGAACTCATGGGATCATTCAGAGCAGAAGACATGAAGAAAATGTATCATATACCTGATCCTCATGATATATATGATAAGACATACATGGCCAGCTTCACAAAGAAGAACCCATACCACTTCAAGTTGATTTAGGGCTGGAGAGTATTGGACAACAAATTGAAATTTGACAAATCGGGTATGTATGCTATAGCCTCTTTGGCAAACCCCTATAACTATGTAGCTGCTATGTTATGTAGACTATATGGGTTACCCAATAATTCTAAGTTTTCCATAGAATGGATTCCTCTGATTGATGCCTGCGATAATTCCCACTTCATGAATTAGGCCACCATCCTATCTGATAACCTAGCCGCCATCATTATCGAGTATCGACAAAAGAGAGCCACCTCTCCAGAGAACCTTCCCCCCTTCTATTTTAGTGCCTACATTATGGACGCCATTTGTTTTTGCACTGCATTTCCAACCATGGGTTGGAACTGGACCTTACAGGATCCCTACCCTATCCACCTTAGTCATAAGAAAATATGGGAATCCCATTATATACCTTATTTCTATAAGATATTTCATTCAATTATTTTTCCCCTGCATCAAATAATTTTCAATAAGAAAGCCCCCAGGTTTTCCCAAGAAGTCGCAACCGACCTTCTAGCTGTCAACAAATATTTTATTGAAGAATGGTTCACCTACATTAGGGTTTTTGGTAGCATAGCCGACCCACATGTCCTTAGTTTATATGTTTATGATAAATTTTTAGCAAGGGAAATCGCCCACCAGATCGTATGAAAAGGCCTAACTAAATTCCTTAAAGAAAACAAGAAGTTATTATGGTCCTCTTTTCTTTTCAAGTGCGGCTCTTTTGCTTTAGCAAATTTTAATCATGCCATTAAGGAGTCAAAAAACATGGAAGCCCTGAGGATTCATACATTGCCGAAAAGGCAATTCGATCCAGACAAGGTAGCACATAACATCACTATTGTGGTAAAGCTCAAGCCATACAACCATGAAGATAATGATTTGAAGATCTGTTACAGTCAGCCAAGTCCTTCGAACAAGCGTTTAAATTGTTTAAAGCAAACCTAAGTATTGAAAATTTTGAAAGATTTTGGGAATTCAGAAATCAAAGGCTCGAAGTAATCCCAATGCACTTGTTGAAGATCGAAGATAAGCCTACACCAGGTGTGACTTTTAATAGTGAAGGACCTAGTTCTCACAATGTCTCAGGTGAATACTGAGAAAACACCAGATACAAGGAAGGCCTAAGAGACAAATAATATAGCAGAGTCCAGCAGGAAGTCAGCTAAGAAACAGGTTCTAAGCACCCCACCTAAAGAAACCAGTTCAGAGGTAAAAGGTAGCAGTTTGGAGCAGGAGTGGGATCAGTTTAATTAGAAACTGCAAGACACTCCCAAAATGATAGATACCCAAGAGACAATGGAGTGTCAAACTCCTCTACATATTCAAGAGAATATAGAGTCCAAGTCTATGGACGAGTAGTCCAAACCAATGTATGAGTAGTCCAAGCCTATGGATGAGCAGGTGAAAACATCCCAACATACTGAGATTATCCCTACTCTACCCACATTAGAGATCGTCTTGAAAGTGACTGAAATCCCTCCACTTGATGTGTTATACAACCCACTCCACAAGGCAGTAGTAAGAAGACAGAGAAAAAGAAAAATGGTAGAAACACCTGAGCTCCCACCTGTAAATGAGCCATTGGACATAGTTTGGAGGGACATTCCTTTCAACCGAGCTGAGAACTTGATTAGATTTTCACATTTCACGGGAGCATATGCAACGAACACAATGGACAAAGCCACTGAAGTCTCTACTTTTCTGAGAGAAAAGGAGGAGAGGATTGCACAACTCAAGTAGCAGCTTGAAACAGAGAAAGCAAGTGTGAACAAGCAAGCAACTGCAACAGAGCATGGAGGTCCTGAAAATAAGCCACGAAGCCAATATATCGGCTAAAAAAATGCAACTCCAAGAATTTCAGCAAGCCATGGAAAGATATAAGGTTATTCCTACTACCGAGGAGTTCATTAAAGAGGCTCTAGAATTGAAATCCCTCCTAATGAAATAGTAGGAGCATTTCTTCCAAAATATGTCACACAGTACTCCTTATTTGGTCACTAGGAACTAGCTAATAGATAAGGCGATCGACCAGAGAACCGAGTTTATTGATATCAACACCAAAATCTTAGAGTTCATCGAATGGCAGGAAAGAAAAGACGGAAGGAAGGATAATCTGCCTGAAATCGAGGAGACCCACAAAGACATTATTTTCATATATTGGGACGTGAGAATCAAGCAAGATGAGCTAGTAGTTGCAAGGGAAGTTGGGGTATCGAAGAATATAATCAAGGTGGTGAACCACACTCTGTTTGTCACCAACTTGCTAAAGGAAGACATCCTAAAAGAAATACCGATTTGGGTGCTTTGCATACAAGCTGGCAGGAAAAGGCAGAGACTCAAAGGGAGTCAATCGCACAATTGAACAAGACCAACTAGGAGTCGTATTGGCAATACCTCATAAAACTGCACAACCATATCATGACCCTTAACTGCTCACTTCATTCAACTCAACGAATGTTGCCACCTCTCACCGATGCGATTTTTTCAAGACAACTCAAGACACATTTTGGGGCACCTCCTCAATTCAAACCAATGACCGATATATTTGATTTGAAGGACAAGCTGGAAGACAACAAATCATCATCTTAGTTTTTCTCATCAGGCCACTGTTTATTTTTAGAGTTAGTTAACTAGTTAGAAGGAAGGTTGTTTGAAACCTCCTCAAATTTTTGTATAATCTATTTTTGCACATTAGTTAGAATAGTATTTATACCCTGCACATGCATTTAGAGAAGGGTCTAGAATTTTATCAAAAGCATTTGCAAAGAATGCACTTTTTATAAGTTTGTGAATGATTTGGTGAAATTATGGAACATGATCATTTCTTTTATATATCAAACTGCTTTCCTTTGTTGATGCACTTTTGTGTTCTTGGGAGATAATTTGATTTGAAGAAAGGAGTTGATCCATGGCATTCATTAAATGAGCAGAACTTCACAGATATGGTACTATTATCTTGTATGATTGATTCTATTTTCTTTTAATCAGTGACAACACTTTACTTTCATGAATTATATGTGAGATTTATTCTCTTTGTTAAGTGTTAATTGCACTATTTTATGATTCCTAGCTGAAATTGTTAATTTTCATATATATAATTCATCATGTATGCAATATATTTTATAAATTTATTCAACTAATTATTTAGTGAAAGAAATTATCTTATACATTGTCATCTCTATTTATATGTGATTAATATTTATTATCACATGTGAAGCAGATATCTATGTAGATCGCATATTACACAGAAATACCCGAGTTTATATTAGAATAAGTTATTTAGAAGATTTGCATGATAGAATAGGTCATTTAGATTATCATTATTCTATTTGTAAATGCTCATGAATCACCCACTCTCATCTTAAAACCCACACTGAGGAACTGGTCCCATTATCCCCAGTCGGAGCCACCACTTTAAATAGAAAAGGAATTGTCTTAAGGTCTAGACCAGATGGTTACCCCCCATGTTGGGGTAGCAAAGATCTGAGGCCCTTCAACATTTTTGTGCTAGAAGGAGCGCCATCCGACTATGAATGGCATATAAACCTAAAGATGAATTGAAAAATATTCATAAGAGTCAAAACCCCTCCACAACTTCTACACCTTCTATATCTTGATCAGAATCTCCTGATCAGAAATATGAAGTTATAGAAACATCTCCCTCATATCCTGAAGTAGTAATACAACCATCTTCCCCAGATTACACTCCTGAGTCTCCTGAAGTTCATTATTTTATTCAAAAATTGGAATAGATATCCATTTCCATTGAGAAGCCATAAAGGCCCGAAGTTTCTGATGAAAGTGTTACTTCCTTATTACAACAAACTGGTGTATTAACTAGATTACAAAGTGAAAGGCTTGGAGTAACCCTTTTTGAGTTCCCCATCCCTCCATGACATAGGAAAGTTACCTCACCAAGATCTGAATCAGATACTAGCGAGATCACATCACCTTTCCATCTAGTCACTTCCCCATTCACTTCTACTCAATCCACAACTTCTCAACTATCCACTTCTTCAATTAGTATTGCCACTAGTAGTACTAACCCAGTAGTAATTTTTTCGCCATCTATACCTACTTCTGGACCAAACTTCCCATCTTCTGAGTCTCCAACTGAAGTTATGGCCAATCAACTCACTCAACCTTGGACAAACCCTAGTGTTGTCCTGGTTGCAAATCCAAATGCACTCCCATCAAACCCAGAAGAATGCCTACCCAAGTACAATCCTAACGATGGTCTTCCAGCCGAAGAACATCTAAATAACTTCATGTTGGGCATGAATCTTAATGGAGTTGAACATGAAGATGTTGTAATCAGACTGTTCCCTTATACCTTCCAAGGATCTATTGGATCTTGGTATTTTTCCCTTCCAATAGGATCAATTAGGAACTGGGATACTTTTCAAGAATTATTTCTTGCAAATTTGGTGATGATAGGACCATAGCATCCTTTATCAATGATCTTTCTAATTTAAAAGCTAACTCAAATGAAAGGATCAAAGAATTCAACTCTAGATTTAACAAGTTGCTAAATAAAATACCAGTTGCCTCAAAACTTATAGTAGATGTACAAATGTAATGGTACATATCATCTTTTCCCTCTAATATTGCAATTTTTGTAGATAGAGCCAATAAGGATACCCTGGTAGAAAACATGAAAGAAGCCCTGTTGGTAGAAAGAAGGATTATAACTTTAGAAAAGAGATCAAAAACAGACGAGAGGAAGTCAAAGAAAGTAACATTTAAGGATGATTCTAAAAAGAAAGTTTCAAAGGCCCCTTTCGATCTTGAAGGTCTATAAAAAGTATTAAAGACAATGTCTAATGAAATGGTTGAAATCAAGAAGTAGGTCGCATAATCCTCTGCTCCCAAGAAACCTTTTCACTTGTTTAAAAGGAATCCTTCTTTTGCATCACAACCTCCGAACACCATTTCAAATGCTGAGTTTGATCAAGAAACAGAAGAAGACTCACCAGCCAAAGAGGAAGCCGAAACGAAAGAATAAGTTGAATTAAATGGAATGTGGGATTTCATCCTCCCAAATGAATAAGAGGCACAAGCTATGCGGGTAACTACGAGGAGCAAAAAATCTCCTGACATGTCCAACACAAATTAGAAACAAAAAACTGCTACTCATGTAAAGGAGAAAACAGTAAGAAAAAAGACTAAGACTAGTTAGATGGACCCTATTCCACTAGATTCTCTAAATGCTTCCAAAACATTGGTAATCTCAAATATAGTGGAATACAACATAATCGAAGATATGAAAAATACTAGAGAAAACATTTCATTGCATGAACCCATTAAACTCAAGCAAAAACAATTTTTTTTATTAAGAGAATTAAAAGTAGTTCTTGTATCCCCTCTGCCATCTATTGTAGTTACTCAAGCTGCCTGCGATATGGGAAAACCTCCATCATATTCCAACAAAGTAGATCCTTCAGATTTAGTCCTAATCGGTGATAGATCTATTTCTCATATTCCTCCATTTCTGCTCACTTATGGAATTTTCAACAGGAATGTTCATAACTGTCTTGTTGATTCAGGAATGTCTTCAAATATTATGCTAAGAGACGTGTGCACCAAATTGAATATTACACCTCAAAAATCTGAAATACACATAGTTCAATTAGATAGGACAAAAGTAGAGGTACTAAGAGAAATAGCATCAATTTCAATTAGGCTTTCCTCTAATTCAAAAGTTTCGCAAATAATTGATATTTTAGTGGCTGACATCCCTAAATCTTATGGTTTAATCCTAAGTAGGTTTTGGTCTAAAAGTTGCATGGTTACTTTGCAACTGATTGGTCTCACATGTGGTTGCCACATAATGTAAACCAAACCAAATCAGGGTAGACCGAGAAAATTTCATGAAATATACAACCACTGACCTTGAGGGAAGCAATGAACCTGTTGCCTTCACAAATAACATCATTGGAAATTACTCGACTGAGTCATTTTTGGGATACTTTAATGCTCAGAGGTCTCCCTTCCCAGATAATGTTGTAGTGTCTCAAATAGAAAATTTTTCACAAACAGATGCTTCCAAGTGTGTAAATTTAGTAGATAAAATTTCAAATAATTCTTTGTTTTTGACTTTCTATTTTGATGGTTCCAAATTTTGATATGGTGCAGGCACAAGATGCATTTTGATCAATCCACAAGGGGAGAAAATCATGTTAGCATGCAGACTTGAATTTCAATGTACCAATAATGTCGTTGAATATGAAGCATTGATCCAAGGTCTGTACAAAGCCATTGGCCTTAATGTCAAATATCTCCAAGTCTATGGTGATTCTGAAATAATTGTGAAGCAGGTAAGAAATATAATTCATTGTGTCTTTGGGAACCTTAAACATTATCAATCATTATCCAAGAATCTTACTTCTCACTTCTCTGCTTTTAACATTTCTTAAGTTCCTAGACTACAAAACGCAAGTGCTGACTTACTTGCTAATGTGGCATCCAAGCTTATACCCACAGAAGAGTTTAGTCTAGACAAATTTTCAATAGAGTTAATATTTAGGCCATCTATTCCTGATAATATAAAAAATTGGAGAGTATTCAATAACGAAGCAGATATAGTTAATTTCCTTACATTAGAAGGGTCCTATGAGAAACAGATCATAGAAAAACAAGAGCATGATCTCCAAATTAAAAATGATCAGAATCAAAACCCAATCCCAAAGTCTGTAGTTAAGATGGAATATCTCTATGATCTAAAGGATAGATTTAAGAAAGTTACTAACTCCAAAAATCAAAATTATACTTTGAGATTTGAAGTAGTAAATTTAGGGTCAATTGAAAAACCTCAAAATTCCAACCTAGGTCTTGGCTTATCATCAAAAGAAAGAATATCATTCATTAGGTTGTTGAAAACATACAAAGGTGTCTTTGCCTAGGATTACACAGATCTCAAAACCTATGATACCTCTGTAATTCAACATACCATATCTATGACTTCGAATGAAAAGCTAGTTCAACAAAAGCTTCACAAAATTCGCCCAAACCTTGAAAGTCAAATCAAATCCAAATTAAACAAGCTTTTTAAAGCCAAAATAATCTTCCCTGTTAGACACTCTAAGTGGGTATCGAATGTGGTGCCTGTAAGGAAACAGAACAGTGATATTAGGATTTGTATCAATCTTAGGAACTTGAATAAAGCTTGTCAAAAAGATAACTTTCCTTTGCTTACTTTTAGGGTCGTATAATAATAGGATTCATAATTTTGAATTGGCTATGGTTAGTCTTGTAAATTTGTACATACTCTTTATTTCTGCAAATTTTTTTCCATATTTAAAAAATTAAAAAATGTAAAGAGGGTATGTCCTAAAAAAATAATAAAAGGACAAAAATAAAGATAAAAAGATAAAAAAAGTGAAAAATATGAACCCCCAAAAAATAAAATAAAATAGATCATGAAAGTGTGCAAATTCAAGTGCCACTACTTTTTACTTTACCATGGAAATTAAGGTTGTGTGCAACTTGTTAGAAATGCCACAATCCATGATGGTCAAACAACTTAATCTTGACTCATTCATGTTTTTAAATTTATGTTGATAGATAGAGAATAAAGATCTAGCCAAGCTGTTTAACCTTGGTAGATCAGTAGTTAGGTAGAGAATAAAAATGTGCTTATTAGCTTAATCTATGCCATTGGAAGTTATAAGGTTAGAATTAGATAGTTTTCTTGTCAAAAGAAAAGGAAATAAAGGGTTTGCAAGCTCAAATGCACCCAATAAAGTGAAGAAAAATTGCTATGAAAAATAATGGGTAGGGAGAAGAAAAGTTACAAATGTACAAGGTGGCTTAGTCAAAAGCACAACTATCATGCTTAATATTATGTTTCATGTGCAGGAGCATTTCTGAGAGTGAAAAGGTATTCACAATCTTATTTGATTAACTTCCCTTCATTTCATTTCACCCCCCCATACATACTTACTAATTTCCCCATTATCTCATCATTTCTGATTAAGTACCCTTTTCCCCTTCATTTTGGCACTTACCCCTTGGTTTCACACATTTCCCTAGTAAATTACCTTCCAAAACTCACTCCATTACCCGAAACCCCTTTTCCTTAGTGTAAAACCCATTCCCCCATTGAAAATATTACCATCCCCTTATTAATTTCCCTATTTCCCCATAAAACTCATAAAATCCCCTTATCCTAAGTTTTTACCCCCCCCACATTATTTAATTAACTCCCCATTTCATATTTCCCC
Organism: Pinus taeda; assembly: GCA_000404065.3. Lineage (NCBI taxonomy): Eukaryota > Viridiplantae > Streptophyta > Pinopsida > Pinales > Pinaceae > Pinus > Pinus taeda. The sequence goes on from APFE030786973.1 coordinate 64,058, forward strand.
AAAAAACACCTTTTAACCCACCAACCCTTGGTGTGGTTAAGAAACCCCGCCACAATAAACCCTGGTCCCACTCCATTAAACCCGCGCTTATATTTAATCCCAACTTTATTCATTAATTAATTACAAATTATTTGTAATTAACCCCTCGGCCCCACAAATCCCAGTCCCGATTCCCTCCATGCATCTTGACCACGCGACAACCGTCCGATCTCCCACCCCCAGATCCAACGATGCACATCCATATCGTGCACATTCACTGACTGAACGTTACCAGCCTGAGAGCACACGAGATTCACAATTTTGCCTCGGTACTAATCTGCTACATGGTAGCCCCACACTAGATCGCTTGCTCACAAGGCAATACTGCCTTGCCTCCTGTTAGCCTCCTACTGCAGCAGGTTACTCATATTTCATGATTGACATTTTTACAGGCCAAATATGTCATACTTTGCATGCTGCAATGCTCCATATTTGCTTAACAGTCTCCAAGCGAAGAAGGCTACTCAGAGTTCATTTAATTGCCTTCCAAATTTTTGAGAAATTATTCCGGTATCGCCAATTTTCAGTTAAAGGGAGGTCCAAACAGCTCAATCTTGGTCTCCCTAGGTTTAAATTTCCTGTTTTAGAATATAGAGAATGTAAATCTGTCCAAACAGTTTAATCTTGGATATTATTAGATAGGTAGAGAATCAAAGGAGCCCAACAGCGTAATCTGGGCCCTCGGATGAAATAAGGGTAGTCTGTAGATAGGAAAGCATGAAAAGAAAAAACGGAATGATGGGTTTGCAAGTCTAAGTGCACCCAAATCAAAAGAAGAAAAAATGTTAGGTAAGTAGGCTGGGTAGGTAGTTTTGAGGTTGCTGAATCTTAATCGCTGATCAGGTCCAGATTTCCAGGTATCATCTTTACTCAAGACACAATCAACAGGCAGTTCCATGCGAGAAACTCAAAAACAGGTATAACTAACTCCCTTCCTCCATCTTCCCTAATCATTAACTAACTTCCCCAAAAGAGGTCAAGATGTGCTTCATACCTCTTAAGTTCCATCATTTTCATAGCATTTGCTTGGGTGAAGATCTGCTTTACTCAAAGTTGTTCCATACTCTCTCTGAAAAAGGTTCTATCCCCTTGTAACAGCCTAAGGTCTCCTGAACTTAGTGCTTCCTCACCATCTCCATATTAACTACTGACATTATTATTTAGCTCCCTATATTTTCCCATCCCCCTACTAAAATTATGTAATCCCCTATAAATATCCCTCCCCCTGGTTGAAAAATAACCATAAGTACCCCCGGGAATTGCTCAGTTTACCTGAAACTTAGCAAGAACCCTCATGCTGCCCCTTCAAACCATCTTCCAAATACAATGGACTCCTTCTAGAGTATAAAATCCCTTTCCAGGTTATTGGACTACTTCTGAAGCCTCAAATGCCTTTCAGACCCACATACTTACTCCTTCCGACCGAGATAAACCCCTTGTTGACTTCCTTAACACTCCGCGGACCATAGAAAGCCAGATCGCATCGCAAGATCGCAATATCCTCTCCATGCAAGTTATGACCCATCCATCGTCACCCGACGCGATATCGCAATATCGACGATCGGCGGTCGCAAGCGCCAAATGTCCAGTTAAAACACCTTCCCGTTCCCCGCCGATGCGATATTGCGATCGCATCAGAGAAGTTCATCGCATCGCCTTCAATATCAGCACCCCACCATGTCACTTCTGTACTAGGGACCCACCGCAGGCTGACGACATCCGCCGTACTGCTGACATCGTGCTGACATCAGCAGCCAGAAAGCTGAAAATTCGCGCAGGAAGAGAAATCGCACTTTGGAGCTCCAGAATAAGAAACAGAGGCTTCGGGAAATCTTTGGGGAATCTTGTGATTCCTTGGCCCGTGTGCACTGAAAAATCCCGAAAATCGCTTGATCGTGCCAAATTGATCCGGTTTAAAGACAATAGAGGACCAATGACAGAGTTTAAAGTGTATCAGATCAAATCATCAGGTAGCAAGCGTGTCAAAGAGTATTAGTAGGCGGCGGAAGCCATCAATGTAGCGGCAAAGAGTATCAGTGAAAATCTTAAGCAGCGGCCCGAAGCAGGAGAATATTTAATACCTTCCAGCAGAGTCAAAGAAAGAGGGCGAAACCACTCAAAGCCCTCAAATCATAATCATTGCACATTTAACTCGCATCAGAGCAGAACTACAGATCCCGAAGCATAATTAACCCAGCTGCACCGCATCAATCCTCCAAGGGCCACATTGTAGTCTTTTCTGACTCAGTTGCCTCTAGCGCAGCCAAAAGGAATTACCTGCATTTAATTCCAGCAACACTTAGATTTTTGAAGAGCTTTTCTAGCAGACTTGTTTAGGTCAATTGTAATGAATGACTTTCTGATATTTTGCTTATATATACCACCCTGAACAATGTAGTGAGGGGTTGGTTGGTTGGTAGGTTGGTTAGTTAGTGAATCGAAGACATTGCTCAATTTTCTTCCCAACATTTTCTCTAAGCAGAGACCCGCACTGTAACTGTCATACTTTCTATAATCAAAGATTGCTAAAAGCGTGGATTTCGAAACTGCTTGATGTGTTCAATTGGCCAAGGAGTGATTACGGAATTCCTGTGCTTCTACATGATTCAATAAGTGTTTCTCTCCTCTGCTAATTTTCATGTTTTTACCACCGTTCCGCCTTCTAAATTGCAGGAAAAAAGAATAGCTTAAGATTTGTTTCACTACACCTTAAGTTCAATTTCTGCATTTTTCTATGTTTTCATCAGAAATAACTATGAGCATGTATACTTAAATGATCTTGTTTATGTTGTTTCTTTCACAGATGAATGAGAATTTAGGAATTCTTAGCTGCTCCTAGATCACCATTCATCCATTTCTCCTCTTTTTCAGCATGATGAAATGATTCTCCTTTGCCTTTCATCCCTGATTTCCATCATTCCATCCCTTCAGTAGATTGTTAATTGTATCACGTGTGGCTATCCCGCTCCATAATCCTCTTGTGACCAAGAAAATGCAATAGCAAGCCTTAATCCATGACTCCATGCCAAATGGTTTGAAACTTATCACACCTTACCTTGCCTCTTTGCCTGAGATTCCTACCTTCCATCCAAACAAAAACAAAACCCCTGAGCCAAAAGCTAGCCTAAAATCATCATCAAAAGTTGAATCATTAAAGAGAGAGCCCTCTCTGATTGCAGGTGGGCTAGAACCTGCAATCCAAAGATTGGTTTGTGGTTACCTCGGCCGTATCCCTATAAGGAGCCTAGGGACAACCTGAGTGATAACCCCTCCAAAAGCAGTGTGATGGCCCATGAAACAACCTCCCCGCCAAGACCAAAACCATCCACTATTCATTTGTAAATTCTGTGCCAAATTGTAACTGTTGCCGGTTAAAAGGCCAGAGAAGCCCCATTTCAACTCTTTTCACTCGTTTGCACTGTGAATGATGCTCAAGCCTTTCTGCGACACCTTGAGCCTCTGCAACCAAAGTTGACCATCTTCTACCACCCGAAGAAGCACCAGATACCCAATTCAAGCATCCAGTTCACAACTGGAGCAATCATACCCTCTACATCCACCATTCAAACCATTTTGCAAGCCATACCACCAAGTTCCAAGTACTTTTGAGAAAAACCAGAATGACCCTCTCAATTTGAAAATGTACAGTCAATTAAAAGATTAATTAATTGAAATTAATTAAAATTTTCCTAAATTGAGAAGTATTTCAATTCAATACCCAAACTCTTCTTGTTGCAAACCGTAATTACCCTTTGCTGTACCAAAGCTTCCGAAACCTTACATCTGCAGCAACCACAAGCCTAATCCCTAGCCATAAACTCATTCATGGCTTCCCAAACCTCTCTTGATGTAAGACCCATGTCAACTCCTTACCTAGACATCGACCATTTGGCACTAATAGACAGGGATTTCCAGATAAAAGATACTGCTCACCAGCCTACCTTCTGAAGCTCCACTACTGGAGTAAGGATAGATTCCTGAACCATACCGATGACATCGATATGTGGGAATCCAATTTACCCAAGTATTTATTCCCAGAAGTGCATCCATTCCCTGATATCATACACTTCTATCATGCCTGTTATATCCCTAGCCAAAGGGCTATTGTTACCCCCAATCAACAGTTGTTGTTCACAATCACTCCAAAGTCAATCAACCAAATGCTGCAAGTCCAACCTAGCCTAAATGAGACCCCACTATCCATTGGAGACCTATTAGACCTATATATCACACTAGTCTGGGTTAAGATAAGACAAATCTTCCAGACTTTCATCATAGAAGACTGCCATACTCCCAGAGATAGTCCACCTTATGTTGCCACCATTTTTCAGAGACAGGTAGACATATAATCACCATGCTCTCTTGCATCCTAGGATATACCACAGATGAGCATGTGGATGAGGTTATCTTGGCCTTCCTGTCCATTTTTACCCCAGGGAAGCCTCTTGATGTCATGTACATTTACGCTCAGTTCATTGTAGACAAAATGCATGAAAAGTTCACCAAACTGCCAACTGAAAGATTTTTCAAGTACTCTTTAGTGTTATTTCACATGTTTCTATATTATCAAGCAGATAAATTCCCTGTCAGCATCCAAACGTTAGATACCAAGGGAAAATAGGGATCAGTTGTTAACTGGACACCCTTGATCTAGAAATACTCCACAACATTCACATATAAGGACTTCATCGACTCATTTGTCTACCCAGTCATGAACATGCTAACCAATACCCCTCAGTCTAGAATCAACCAAGAAATAAAAAGGGTGCTACAGTTGGCCAAGAAAAACAAAGTGGGAGACCTGTATCTGTATTAGAACCACACTGAAATCAGAGTCTATGGATGCCAACTAGCCCTTTATAAGCTGCCCAAATACCTCCCTATGAGGATATTTGCACTTGAGTATTTTAGGCAAATCATCAATTCAAATGAGGTCAACTTCCTAGCAGCTAGGAAGAAGACCCAATTGAAAATAAAGAACCAATTGGGCCCATTCATATGCAATAAGAGAGAAGCTGGACTTGAGGCTGACAAGATATTGCAATAGATGAAATTCAGAAACAGCTTCATGTGGCAATATGACCCTCATGGGATCATAAACAAATTTAGAATCAAGGTCAAATTAGGACCTTTCATCCACCATCCAAGATCTGATATTGAGCAGTTTTCCAACCAATCTGAGTGGTTGGAAAATACATTGATTGACATGGATATCACAGTAGTGGATGTTGAAAACACACTAATTGATGTTGAAAAGAAAATTGACCAGAGTTCTTTCCTATAGGTTCCAGAACTAGGGGAACTAATGAGTAATCCTCTTGTCTTACAAACCCCAGCCAATGAGGAAAGGAATCCAAAAAGAAACAGGGAGGAGGGTTCTAGTTTTGCCATGGACACCACAGATGAATACTTTGAACTCAGGAAATGGCCCAAGTTGAATCCTGTGTCTGAATAGGAAGAGAACATTGAATCAACAGAAATCACTGATGTTGAAATAATGGGGCAAAGAAGCAAAGACACAACTGCTTCAGGAGAGACTCAACAACCATCAACCTCCAACAATCAAATTATTGAGAGATGGCTAAGTGTTGAGGTTTCCTCCTTCACTAGGCCAGCTAATAAAGAAAAGGACATTAAAGACAGGTACAAGGATATAAAGATGAGGATCGAGAAGTTAAAGGCTAAGAAATATTCCCAATACTTCAAACATACACCAGCCAACCAGAGCAGGTTGATGTCAGCATTTGACATCAAAGCAGGAAATATGTAGGTCTCATTCATGTAGCCAACTATCTAGCAACGAAAGACCTTAGCTGTTTACAAAAAGACTGATTTTGAGGTATTGGCTAGGGATGTCCATCCCATTGACCAAATAGAGTTTCATAAACAGGCTGGAGAGATGATTTACTCCACTCTAACAGGAAAGGCCATTGCTACACACAGGCTACAAGGTTCACTAGAAAACATCATAGCCCAATACAAATTGGAGAAGGCCTCCTCATAGGCCAAAGACAACAAGATCAAGTCATTGGAGGACTTGGTCATTGAGCTAGGCCATGATCCAAGTGACATTAAAGCTGTTGATAAGTTGATCGAAAAGAAGAATGAGGATATAGCAGCTCTCAAGAAACAACTAAAGCTGCCTCATTTAGAACACCCACAAACAAAAGAGGTCTTGGAAAGCCAAACAAATCATAAGGAGATGATGGACCTAGTGCTTCAGTTGAATGATCAACTAAAGGGGATGGAAAAAGAATTGGATAGCTTGATTCAGCAAAAGTAAGCTAGCATTGAGGATTCTCCTGCCACTGTCATTCCAACAGTATCCACTGCAGTACCTTCCACTTTAGAAGCATCCTTATCTCCCACAGCTCCAATGGCCACAACACTGCCAACATCTACACCATCTACATCAGCAAAAGGTCTCCAACAATAGGGTCTATAGGAGATGAGGCAAGCAGATTGGTCAAGGCAATGGAAGACATGTCCATTCAAACCATTGAAATGAAAAAGCTTAAGGAGAAGGTGACCAATCTGGAAACTAACTACAAGCTTGCCCAAATCATGCACAAGGAATAAGTGTAGAAAGCAACCAGGAAGAATGAAAGAATATAAATCCTGGAGAAGGAACTTACATTGAAGGAACCCCTTAGACATCCTAAGGAACAATTGTGGGCCAATATCATTGACTCTGCCAATGATATTTGGCCATCCATCCAAGTAATTTTTGAGAAAATTGATTTGATAAAAAAGGCTACAGAAGCCATACATAGAGTAAAAACAGAACTTGGAGATATGCTAGAGGAATGTACAAGGATCATAGACTTCCTCAACTCCAAAAACAAGTATGAGTTGTAGGAATTAGAGATACCTGATAGAACATGTACTATTTTGGAAGTGAAAAGGGTCCTCACAAAGAGGAATTTAATGTTAAACCTAGAAGACAAGTGCCAAACCATACAACTTCCCATTGATATATTCATGGTCAAATCTGAAATTTTGAGGCAAAAAGGTTTACCGAATCCCTTGGTAATATATGATAAGCTGATGGCATAGGAGGACTACAATAGAAAAATCAGAGAAGTAGCCAAATATCAAGTGAATACTTCATCTATTAAGGGCATACCTACTAGCAAGGTCTTGGGCCAAACTTTTGAGAATTTGTTTTACCTCCAGCATGAGGTAAACGACCTTTTTGTCAATAAGCCTACTTTTGCCAAGTATACAGAGGAAGATGAGATTTTCAGGAAAATTATCAATATCCAATTACCAGATGCCGAAATATGGGAGAAATTAAATGACTTACTATAGAAAGTCAAAAGGTGAAAATGTATAGTAAGAGCAAAAAGGAACAATAAAAGGATAATGACAGGTCAGCCATGTCAAAGTTTATCAGTTTAAAGGTTAGAGTAAATAGAACATCTAGCATGAAGACTAAACAACAAAGCAGAGATTAAAAGGAAAAATATCAAAGATTTAAGACAACATGACCTAATAAACAAGGATAACAAACAACAGTTCAATAGCTGTCTCTATCTTCTTGCATGAAGATTTTTCTTTCTCCTAGATTAGTTCCCAAGACAATTTGCAATATTTTGAAAATTATTTTTGTATAAATACTTCATAATTCAAAGTATTTAGTGTGGTTTTCTGTACATTTGTAGAGTTATTTTGATCATAAACCTGAGGGTTATTGTACCAATTTTTAAGTCAACAGACTGGAGCAAGTAATAAAGAGGTTTCATTATAGGATTCATGTGTAGAGCTATTACAGTGAAGTATTTTCTTTGTCAATTTTTTATTCTCTTATGTTTTTCCAAACTTGAATGTTATCTAAAGTTGAATGAATTAACTGGAAATTTATCTTAGAATTTGTTTAAGTACACTCTGTTTTCCATAGTTAATCATTTACATGTTTTCTTCTGATATCTGGATATGAGAATCCTTAATTTCTCTCCCATCCCGGTTGACCTCTTTCACTTTCTTCATAATTTGGCCTAAGGAACCCTTAATTTCTCTTTGGATCCGATTGAAAATCACTTCACCATCCAGCCTTGAGATTTGAAGTAACCTTGCTATCTTGCCCTGTAGACACTGTTTTTATAACTTGATCCAGTCCTGTTTGTTTGACATTTGACCCCATAACGCAATGGTAAAAGACACCCCTCTTTCATCTAAGTAAGTGATCCCACCACCAAATCTAAATCAAAACCCAAGCACACTTATAACTAGCCTAAAATCAAATAACTAAACAAAGTTAAATAAAAAAGAGAGAGCCCTCTCTGAGAATTAGGAAGACTAGATCCTAATCTCCAAAGTTGGTTTGTGGTTACCTCTAATCATTTCTTTCTCCAACACTCTAGAGAAATATTGGAGTGATAACACCTACTGTGGAACAGATATTGCAATCAGTTGCAGGTTCCAAATTAATGTCTTTTCTAGATGGATTTTGAGGATATAATCAAATTCTTGTGCACCCAGATGACAGATTAAAGAGAACATTCAGAATCAAGTGGGGAACTTACGCCTATTAGAAGATGCCTTTTGGACTCATTAATGCAGGTGCTAAATTTGAACGTGCTATGGATATTAAATTAGTTGTTATTTACTTAGATGACATCACAATCTTTTCTAAGGATAGGAACAATCATTTAAGTGACCTGAAGCATATTTTTGAAAGATGCAGGAAATATGGCATTTCCTTAAATCCCAAAAATATTATTTTTCTTTACTAGAAGGCAAACTCCTTGCGTTTATAGTATCTAAGAAAGGAATTTATGTTGATCCTGATAGAGTCCAAGAGATCGAAAAGATTCCTCTCCCACATAACAAAAAGACCATGCAATCATTCCTAGGGCAAATTAATTTTTTAAAAACATTTATTCCAAACTTTTCACAGATTGCCCTACCCCTTCAAACAATGATACGAAAAAACACAGTTTTCAAATGGGGCAAACATAAAAGGGAGTCATTCGAGTTGATTAAAAAATCCATTATTAATGATCCTTCACGGACAACTCTTGACTTTCTCAAACCTTTTGTATTGTATACTTTTTCATCCTATAAATCATATGCAACAGTTCTAACAGAACTAAATGATGAAAATATTGAAGCACCTATCTCCTTTTTCAGTTCTAACTTGCAAGGTGCCGAGTTAAATTATTCAGTTGTCAAGAAACAAGCATTTGATATTTTTAAAACTTTGAAACATTTCAGACCTTTTCTTCTTAAAGCCCATACAAAAGATAATAGTACCCTACCCCACTGTTATAGACATTTTTGGGCACTTCAACCCCAATCATAAATGTCCATAAACTGAGGGCTCCTAAGTCCCTAAAAGTGTAGCTTCACTGCCTAAAGGAACAAGGTCAGCTGATTACATCATCTCCCAAAAGTTCTCCACTGAAAACTGCTCATAAATGGTCAAAACTGGACCATACTAAAACCCTAGTGCAGAGGGTGCAATGCATATCACCTTCCCAGTGTATAGGGTGCGATGCATACTGAATGGCTCCTCTGTAGGGTGCGGTGGTCGGGAATGGACAAATGGTAGGGACAAAATGTGAGGTGGAAGATCATGGAATCTTTTAGAAGCTTCCCATCTGACACTTGCCTCTCTGTTTTCGACCAAGGATGAGTAAGAGATCATCATTCTCCAAGTGGAAGAAGGAACTATTAGAGAGAGGACACTAATCAAGACCCCAGAAGAGGACTCACCTCCCTATAATCATCTATATATGGATCCCTCATCACAGAGATCCAGAGGCTAGAATTTTGTATCTTATAGAGAAGTGCTGTTCGTTTTCTGGTGTAATTTCATAGTGTTGGGTGATCTAAGCTTTACTTGAGGTGAAGAAGGGCCTTCTTGCTAGAGGATGATGCTGGGTCAAAACATATGGTTGTAATCCTCTTGCTACTTTTCATCTTAATAAAGCTATTCAAGTTTTCCTCCATATTCTTGTATGTTTCATTATATATGCATTTGTATGGTTAACACACATATGGTCCTGTGTTATTTATGAATATAGATCTTTGTTCTTCGATAGCAGTATGTTGCTGTGATTCCGCAGGTGCTCTTTGAAGCTGGGTAGACAAAGCAGAGGCGGCAAAGCTCTATCAGGAAGGAGAGGAAATCAAGTGCAAGAATAAGGTTGGTCTTCTTTGTTCCACTCCTATCTATTTTCATAAAGGAAAGCGAAAGTAGAATTTACTTGTTTGTTTCTAAGATAGCCACCAATCTTAGTGGGAATAGCAACATCCAAGTGGACACTATTCCTGGTAACAAAATGGCGACTCCATTGGGGAGTGACTAGATTATTTGTTAGCCTATCTATCTTTGTTTCTTTTATAAACTTACAGATGGAGCCTGAAGCCAAGCCAGCTAGCCTTCGAACTGCATTTGTTATACAAATGCAAAGTAGATCAATGCTGCTTCAGTCTATCTCTGAGTTTCATTTATGAATTAAATAATCAATCTGCAAACAGTCTAATTTCCCTAAGTGGTGGCTATAGTAACCTCTTTAGATCACCCCTATGTTTTACATATACTGAACATTACTTACTCGGCCTAAATCCCTGAACTAAATTGCAAACTGTGAGTGAAAACTTGTTTAAAGTCTAGCACTGGTACCATCGCACCCTGCCTTCAAGGAAGTCTGTATGCATCACACTTCCTGAGTGCAGTAGGTGCGCTGCATACTGGTTTCACTGTGTAACAGGTGCAATGGTCAGGGAAGGCTAAATTCACCTTCAGACTGTGGTTTTTTCTCACTATTTTCAGTCCTATTCAAGAGATTTGCTGTCTGTAGTCAGTGTATCTATGTGAAAAACCCCTTCTCTTGCATTATTCTGCCTCCTTAGTGCAAAGAACTGTAAGTGTTTTTATGTATCGTGCATCATTTTCAGTTCTCTTTTGCAAAAAAGTAGCATAGTCGAACTGTCGTTTCTGGATATGAAAGTGTCATAGCTGTCATTTTTAGTTTTAGAAGACAATCCCATTGTTATTGATAGTCGATTATATAGTTACTATTGCATATGATTTGAATTAAGTAGTTTTTAAAGTGTCGAAAAGCAATTTTCATTTCAAAATCGGAAAGTTTCTCTCTTACCTTCACTCCATTTTGAAAAGAAATTTGTTGAGTATTGTCGCTTTAAAAGAATTCAGATTTGCACATAGCTTTCTTATCATCATTCATACATTAAGAAGGCTGAAAACAAATACATGCATGTGCATTTGCATTTTGACTGCTTGGTTTGATTTAGGACAGTGCATTTAGCGTGTGCTCTG
>APFE030786973.1:80453-95514 GCA_000404065.3 Pinus taeda
GTATGGTTAACACACATCTGGTCCTGTGTTATTTATGAATATAGATCTTTTTTCTTCGATAGTAGTATGTTGCTGTGACTCCATAGGTGCTCTTTGAAGCTGGGCAGACAAAGTAGAGGCGACAAAGCTCTATCAGGAAGGAGAGGAAATCAAGCACAAGACTAAGGTTGGTCTTCTTTGTTCCACTCCTATCTATTTTCATAAAGGAAAGCGAAAGTAGAATTTACTTGTTTGTTTCTGAGATAGCCACCAATCTTATTGGGAATAGCAGCATCCGAGTGGACACTATTCCTGGTAACACCCACATTAAGGCAATTATTAATCCAAAGAGAAGTAGGGGAGAAAAGAGCCAATTGGGTCATTGCACTTCAAGAATATGATGTGTAAATTCAACCAGCTAAAATTTTTAGGGGTCAAGGTTTTTGTAGGATGTTAACAGGAGCTTCCCAGTTATCACTAGAATAAGATCAAGGTAATGAAGTACAAATATCAGAGGTAATCCTCAATGATACACAATCACAATACGTTGATTTGAAATTTTATTTAAAGAACGGATATGCTCCTATGCACCTTAATTACAAAACAAAGTGTGCTTTAAGGTTGAAATCAAATCAGTATCAATTAGTCGATGATGTATTGTTTAGAAAAAATTATGATTCAATATTACTAAGATTCTTGGAGAAACCTGAAGTTGAAAAGGTCATGCTAGAATTACATAATGGACCAGCTGGAGGACATTTCAGAGAAAATACCACAACTCACAAAATCCTGCATGCAGGATATATTGGCCAATGATATTTATGGATGCACATGAATATGCAAGAAAGTGTAAAACTTGTCAAACTACAATTGGAAGAGAAAGGAAGCCAACATTCCCTTTGCAACCAGTAAACATCCAACAACCATTTGAACAATGAGGATTAGACATAATTGGTGAGATTGTTCCTAAATCTTCCAAACTGCATAAATTCATCCTTACATCTACTGGTTATTTTACAAAATGGGTAGAAGACATTCTCTTAAGGATAGCCAATACAAAAAACATTACAGACTTCATTGATCAATACATAATTACCAAGTTTGGCTTACCCTCAACTTTAATGTTTGACAATGCATCTTACTTTTTTGGAAATGCAATGGTAGAATTTGCTCTAAAGTGAGGTTTTAAAATAAAATATTCAGCCAACTATTATCCACAAGGTATTGGATTAGCAGAATCAACAAACAAAAACCTCATTAGAATTATCGAAAGGACTATTGACCAAAATCATAAGAATTGGCACAAAGCATTGACATTTTCTCTATGGGCAAACAGAATTACACAGAATCCATCTATCGGTTCTTCCCCTTTTGCTTTGGTTTATGGAAAATAAGTTGTTCTTCCCACAAACATAGCAATCCCATCTCTTTCCCTAGTGTAATTCATCGATGAAAACCCTTCTTCTTCCCTCCAAGCTAGATGGTTTTAGATTCTTAAGCTTGAAGAAGAACGAGAAAAGGCCAAAGCAACCCACTTCCATCATCAACAATTAGTCAAAGTCTCTTTTGATACAACCTCTACCAGTAATAAAACTTTTGAAGTAGGGGATTTGGTTTTGAAATGGGACAAAGCACACAAGGAAAAAGGTAAACATACCAAATTTTAGAGAGCTTGGCCCTTTTCAAATTATTGAGAAAATTGGACAATCAACGTTTCTTTTACAAGACTTATCAGGTAAGAAGGATTCTTTCCCGTTAATGGGAAAATCTTGAAAAAATACTTTTCTTAGAATACAACCTCTTCCAATTTTGTATCATATTTCATTTCAAATTCTTAGGAGAATAAAGTTTAAGTAGTATTTACTTTTGGCTTTTCAAAATAAAATCTTTGATAATATTTATGATTTTTCGCTTCTATAAGTAAAAGTTAAAAGAAATAATTAGGAAATTTGAGTACCAAATCAAACCTCATTTCTTTGAAAAACATGATCTTGCTAAAAACATTTATTCTATGAAAAAGCTCTTATCTTTTTAGAGTATGAATGTTTTGTTATCAGTCAAGAAAATAATCTTTAACCTAGAAAGGAATTTTTGCAGATCAGTATCTTAAAACTATATCATTATCATCCAAAACTCTCAAAAGAGCCAATGAATCACCCCATTTGATAAAATTTTCCTTTTTGAGAGTGCAATTTTGAAATATACAAAACTTAGAAGATAAAAAGTCTCATTGTGAGCTTGTTTACCATGGTCATAGGGAAATAATTAAACTGATATTACCAATATTGCATATCAGAAAAGGGTAATAGCCGATGATTTCATCAATCAAAAGACAAGGGGTCTCATCAAGAGCCAACTTGTTCAGTTTAGTTACAACTAGTGAATGGCATTGTCATTATTAGGTTACCAAGCCTAAACGATGTCTTTCAAGAAACCTAAAAGAAAAGCAAGTGAATATCATTTCGAAATTTGAAAATTGCTTCAGATGGGATAATGAATCATTGTTGGCTACAAGATAACCCTGTCGCGGCTATGAACACTTGCTGGTAGCAGAGGCTCTATCTGTGATAAATGAGTAAACATCAAAAAACTAATCTGTATCACTTTAACTCTTATTATTGACTGATGAAACAATTGTATTTATATCATTACAAGAGTAAAGTAGTTGAATAAATAGATTGTGTAAGTAATGGTGATTCCAGATAAATGTTGTTTACTTTATAACTCATGTTATTATTATTCCTATAACTCTAATTACTTTGAAAGTTTTAGAAATTTTAGAAAACTACTCAGAGATAGCTAGTTGTCCCAAGTGAATCGCCAATTGTTGTACTATGTAACAACCCTCCCATTTATGAATAACAATAGCTAGGTTAGAGATATAAATGGGGACCCTTTTTAAATTTTTATTTTTGGGATAATCAAACCTAACTCTAAGAAATTGCCTTGAAAAATCTTGCAAAACAACCCAAGGATGACGTCCTTATCGCAAATCGCAAATCACACTTTTCCATGTGACTATCATAAAACACCTTTAAAAATTTGCGATGCATGATCAAACCTCCCACTGTGATATCCCGATTATAAGCACCTCGTCATTTCAAAAATCGCACTTCGCAAACATCGCAAGTAACTAAGCTATGCCACTACAATGTCCATTACCGATTTGTGAAATGCGATATTGCAATAATTGCAATTGCATTTCACCTTATAGAAAGCACAATGCTATATTGTATCCGTTTGAAAATTGCGACGTGTGAATAAGAGCGGTAAGCATGTGAAATAATTGCGTTTTAAATATGAAAATGAACGAATTGACATGTTAATAAATATTTAGTGTCCCGAGGAGAGCTAATCATTTTCCAAGCTATGGGTAGTTAACGTTGAGTATCTCATTAAACCTTTCTCATTATCCAAGGTCATTTCAAAAATGCTTTCAATCTTAATTACCTGATATTGTCTCCGTTGTTATATCTTGTCCATTTCAAGGAAGCTACAAAAGACATGTTATTGAGGAAGGTGATGTAGAAACATAAAAAAAGAGCATTGCAGAATCTGAGTTTATAGAGATGGCTCCCATATTCTCTGATACAGTCTGCAGCTTTGATGGAAGAGCAACAGCTTGGGAGGTCATTTACAATAGCCTTGAGGACGAGCGTCCCAAGACTACTATTACAAGAGCAAAATCTGACTCAACAAGACCTTCGGGGCTTCAATTCAAGGACACTACCTATTCTTTCCTGCATAGGATAGGAGCGAGGGCTAAAATCCTCCCATACACAGATATGATCAGATGGGTGGTCGAAAACCTCACCATTGAAGATAGGAAATTTAGGAATTCAAGAAATAAACTCACGGGATCATTCAAAGCAGAAGACATGAAGAAAATGTATCATATACTTGATCCTCAGGATATATATGATAAGACATACGTGGCCAGCTTCACAAAGAGGAACCCAGACCCCTTCAAGCTGATTCTGGGCTAGAGAGTATTAGACAACAAATTCAAATTTGAAAAATCGGGTATATATGCTATAGCCTCTTTGGAAAACCCCTATAACTATGCAATTGCTATGTTATGTAGATTATATGGGTTGCCCAATAATTGTAAGTTTTCCATAGAATGGATTCCTCTGATTGATGCCTGTGATAATTCCCACATCATGAATTGGGACACCATCTTATGTGATAACCTAGCCACCATCATTACCGAGTATCGACAGAAGAGAGCCTCCTCTCCAGAGAACCTTCCCCCCTTCTATTTTAGTGCCTACATTATGGATGCCATTTGTTTATGCACTGCATTTCTGACCATGGGTTGGAAATGGACCTTATAGGACACTTTCCCTATCCACCTTAGTCATAAGCAAATATGGGAATCCCATTACATACCTCATTTCTATAAGATATGTCATTCTGTTATTTTTCCCCTGCATCAAATAATTTTCAATAAGAAAGCCCCTAGGATTTTCCAAGAAGCCACAATAGACCTTATAGCCGTAGACAAATATTTTGTTGAAGAATGGTTCACCTAGATTAGGGTTTTTGGTAGCACAACTGATCCACATGTCCTTCCTTTATATGTTTATGATAAATTGGTAGCAAGGGAAACCACCCACCAAACTGTAGGAAAAGGCCTAACTAAAGTCCTCAAAGAAAACAAGAAGTTATTATGGCCCTCTTTTCCTATCAATTAATCATTCCATTAAGGAGTCAACAAACATGGAAGCCCTTAGGCTTCATACATTGCCGAAAAGGAAATTCAATCCAGACAAGGTAGAACATAACATAACTACTGCGGTAAAGCTCAAGCCATACAACCATGAAGATAATGATTTTGAAGACCTGTTACAGTCAACCAAGTCCTTCGAACAAGCATTCGAATGGGCTAAAGAGAACATGAGTCCTGAAAATTTTGAAAGATTTCGGGAATTCAAAAACGAAAGGCTCGAAGTAATCCCACTACACTTGTTGAAGATTGAAGATAAGCCTACACCAAGTGTGACTGTTAATAGTGAAGGACCTAGTTCTCGCACAATGTCTCAAGTGAATACCTAGAAAACACCAGATACGGGGAAGTTCCAAGAGGCAGATAATGCAGTAGAGTCCAACAAGAAGTCAACTGAGAAACAGGTTCTGAGCACCCCACCTAAAGAAATTAGTTCAGAGGTCAAAGGTAGTAGTTTGGAGCAGGAGTGGGATCAGTTTAATCAGAAGCTTCAAGACACTCCCAAAACAACAGATACCCAAGAGACAATGGAGTGTCAAACTCCCTTACATATTCAGGAGAATATAGAGTCCAAGTCTATGGACGAGCAGTCCAAACCCATGCATGAGCAGTCCAAGCCTATGGATGAACAGGCGACACCATCCCAGTAGACTGAGATTATCCCTGCTTTTCCCACATCATAGATCATCTTGAAAGTGACCTAAATCCCTCCACTTGATGTGTTCTACAACCCGCTCCACAAGGCAGTAGCAAGAAGACAGAGAAAAAGAAAAAGGGTAGAATCACCCGAGCTCCCACCTAGAAACAAGCCAATGGACATAGTTTGGAGGGACATTCCTTTAGACCCAGCTAAAAACTTGACTATATTGTCATAGTTCAGAGCATATGCAACAACCACCATGGACAAAGCCACTAAAGTCTCTACTTTGTTGAGAGAAAAGGAGGAAAGGATTGCATAGCTTGAGCAACAGCTCGAAACAGAGAAAACAAATGTGAACAAGCAAGCAACTAAGAAACTTGCCAATTGCAACAGAGCATGGAGGTCCTGAAAATAGGCAATGAAGCCAATATATTGGCTAAAAAAATGCAACTCCAAGAATTGCAGCAATCCATGGAAATATATAATTATGTTCCTACTACCGAGGAGTTCATTAAAGAGGCTCTGGAACTAAATTCCCTCCTAATGAAATAGTAGGAGAATTTCTACCAAAAGCTGTCACACATTACTCTTTATCTGATCACGAGTGACCAGCTAACAGATAAGGCGATCGCCTGAGAACCACGTTTACTGATCTCAACACCAGAAGCTCAGAGTTCATCGAATGGTAGGAAACAGAAGATAGAAGGAAGGCCAATCTGCCTAGAATTGAGGAGACACATAAAGACATTCTTTTCATAGATTGGGACACGAGAATCAAGCAAGTTGAGCTAGCAGTAGCAAGGGAAGTTGGGGTATCGAAGAATATAATCAAGGCGGTGAACCACACTCTGTTTATTACCAACTTGCTAAAGGAAGGCAGCCTAAAAGAAATGCCCGATTTGGGTGATTTGCATAAAAGATGGTAGGAAAAGGTAGAGACTCAAAGGGAGGCAATTGTAAAATTGACCAAGAAAAACTAGGAGTCATATTGGAAATACCTCGTAAAACTGCACAACTAGATCATGACCCTTAACTGCTCACTTCATTCGACTCAGCGGATGTTGCCAACTCTCACTGATGCGATTTTCGCAGGACAACTTAGGACACATTTTGGGGCGCCTCCTCAACTCAAACCAATGAATGATATATGCTATTTGAAGGACAGACTGGCATACAACAAATCATCATCTTAGTTTTGCTCATCAGGCCACTGTTTATTTTTAGAGTTAGTTAACTAGTTAGGAGGAAGGTTGTTTGAAACCTCCTCAAATTTTTGTATAATCTATTTTTGCACATTAGTTAGAATAGTATTTATACCCTTCTCATGCATTTAGAGAAGGGTCCAGAATTTTATCAAAAGCATTTGTAAAGAATGCACTTTTGTAAGTTTGTGAATGCTTTGGTGAAATTATGGAACATGATAATTTCTTTTAGATATTAGACTACTTTCCTTTGTTGATGCACTATTGTGTTCTTGGGAGATAATTTGATTTGAAGAAAGGAGTTAATCCATGTCATTCGTTAAATGAGTAGAACTTCGCACATATGGTATTATTATCTTGTATGATTGATTCTGTTTTCTTTTAATCAGTGACAACACTTTAATTTCATGAATTGTATGTGAGATTTATTCTTTTCGTTAGGCGTTAATTGCACTAATGTATGACGCCTAGTCGAAATTTTTAATTTTCATATATATAATTCAGCATATATGCGATATATTTTATAAATTTCTTTGACTAACTATTTAGTGAAAGAAATTATCTTATACGTTATCATCTCTGTTTATGCTTGATTAATCCTTATTATCACATGTTAAGCAGATATCTATGTAGATCACATACCACATAGAAATACCCGGGTTTATATTAGAATAAGTTGGTTAAAAGATTTTCATGATAGAATAGGTCATTTAGATTATCATTATTCTATTTGTAAACACTCATGAATCACCCACTGTCATCTTAAAACCCACACTGGGAAACTGGTCCTATTATCCCCAGTCATAGCCACCACTTTAAACGGAAAAGGAGCTATCATAAGGTCCAGACTGGGTGGTTATCCCCCATGTTTGGGCAGTAGAGATCTGAGGCCCTTCAACA
This sequence comes from Pinus taeda, assembly GCA_000404065.3. NCBI lineage: Eukaryota > Viridiplantae > Streptophyta > Pinopsida > Pinales > Pinaceae > Pinus > Pinus taeda. The sequence goes on from APFE030786973.1 coordinate 87,904, forward strand.
CTCCCTCAACTGTGCAGTACTGCCTTTTAGTCCCTCAACCACTGTGCACTACATAGTCACAGTGACTAGACCCTCATCACTACCTCTTGGAACTACACACTGCATAATCCCTAAGCCTCCTCCTCAGTCCTGCACTTTGTCCTGGCTCAATCAGTGTGTTACATGAAGAACAAGATAGACCAGTATATTTCTTGACTAATTTCCTCTTGTCATTAGTGAATTCCATCCACATGTGATGTAAGCTTGACATGAAAGGATGATGCTCAGGGAGGATGTTAAGGAGATCATGTGAGAAGACACTCGTGAAGCTAAAAATACATGGAGATCATCAAGTAAGAGATGAAGGGACACTGGATTGCGACAAAAGATTGAAGATCAAGATCACATGGAAGACTCCATATCATCATGTCTCTTGGAGGATGAAGATGAAGTACTCGCAAGATCTATCATGAAGATAAAAAGATGGTAGCAAGATGGAAAGCTTGACATTGACACATCACATCATGATTTCATTAGGGGAGTTTTGAGGTCTAAAATGGGCATCCTAAGGAAATTATAAAATAATGGTGGAAATAATAAAATATGATTAGATTACATCATCTAATTTTCGAGGGAGAAAAGGAAAAACATTTTTTTTTCAACTCGTATTTTCAACTTATCTCCCTATGGGTTTACTAAAATTTTGTGCGGAAACACTCGTTGGATGCATAATTTGATTCCTCATCCAAGGAGTACCCATGTTTCATACTTTCAATGGACCCTTCTACATGAAAAATGAGAAATACATGAAAAACATGATTGCAATCACATTTTTTTCATTTATTCTCATTTTTCATGTAGCAGGGTCCATCGAAAGTATGCAACATGGTTACTTTTTGGATGAGGAATTAAATTTTGCATCCAATGGGTACTCCTACTCAAAATTTGAGTGAAACCTTAAGGATTTAAGTTGAAAACACGAGTTGAAAAAATAGTTTTGTTATTTTATTATTTTTTAATCTTTTTACTTGTTTACTCCAAAAAAGGTGAATCATCCCCCATGGTTGACATCATCATCTTGAATCCCATTGGTTCTTATAAATTTTATTCTGGTTGTACATTTTTCTTAGGAGGCCCATTTTAGACCTCAAAATTCCCATAATGCTCCAAGTGTCACTATAAGAGTCTGATGTGTTGTTGTATTTTGCCACATCATTTGTGGATGTAATTATGTAATTTCCCAAAATGAGAAAATGTAAAAAGTGTGGAATCCCAAGGGTCCAACAAGGAATGTGCAAAGTCACTTGAAAGTTATAAAGTCGTGTAGAAGTTCAAAGGTCACATAAGAATTTGAAAAGTCATAATAGGAGCTCAAGAGTCATCAGGGAGGTCAAGAGTCACGTGGGAGGTGGAGATTCACCTCATTTATTATATATGCCCTCATAGCTCAAGAAAAGGAACCTTGGAATTTTCACCTTGGCTTCTCTAGTTTGGCAGAAGAGAGAAGATGTTTCTTTGGAGGAGCAAGTGGTGACTTAAAGTTCCACTATTGGGGCTAGTGTGGCAACATTCTAATTGTATATCTTGGGACTTTTACTTAATATATGAAGCTCTCAGTGCAGACACACTTTCATGCATATGTCGTGAATGATTGAGAGATTATTCTTTCATTATTTATGGTGTATGTTTATGTGAACACATACTAATGAAAATGAACTATTTCATTGGATTTGATATGCATCATGTTGAATGTGCATTATTATTTTCTTTTATGATCATTGTTATCTTATGAACTACTTTGCAAGTTAATCAACAAATATTTCTTTCTCTTGTGTGTCTCTTTTAGGATAATACTATTACTTTTTCTAGATACACACTCTCCCTTTTCCTTTCTGTGAAAGAACCATATATAAATTGCAATTGTGTGCCTTACAGTGTCAACTTACTTTCTTGTTCCAAACATCATTTGTATAATCTCTTATGTTGATAATTGTAGCCAAGGAAAATTCCTAAGGATAATGGCAACCAACCTTGTTCCCTGACAGTTCCCCGATTGGGGATCCTACTCCAAATGGTGTGAGGCCTCATTGGGATTTCATATAGGGGAGACCCCCTATATTGAAGGGTTTCCAACACTGTCAACAAGGGGATATGATTTAACCCCATTTTTACTAGCGAAGGTGTAGTTTTTAATGTTACTTTCTGACTGATCGAATGGTCGGTATTATCGACTTCAACTGCTGGCTAGTGCATCCAACATGGGGTATTTTCTTGATTTTCAACTTCAACTTCTACAAAAATTATTATTATTTCAACATTTTGAAAACCTTTGTCTATATATTTAGTGAATTGACTTATTTTAGGTCATGACTCTTTGATGTTCAGGCTTGTATCTTCATTTTGTTCAACATATAATATTTACGACAAGGGGGATACATTCATGAGATCTTGAAGTACACCTTCATTTTTTTATTATCAATCCACGTTTGGTTTATAGTATGAATTCCAATTTCTAGTTAATCACTTAAATTACCTTGTTCATCTCTTCTATACCAAACCATGGATGATTCTAAATTAATATGAAGTCGTTGTTGGAGGAATTCTCTAATAGCGGTACTTGATATTGATGTAACCAATGAATGCGATAATGATCGACTAGATTCATCAACTTCCATATTGTCTACTTGCCTTTCGGGGCTTACTTGTAGAGATGGATAAGACAGTGCTATGCCTATCAACTCTTGATAATGAGCATCAGAGGTTTCCTATGAATCTTTGCTCTGATGGTCCCAAGATTGAATTTTCTCTCTAGTATCCTTCTCTTATTTATTCTTGTCTCTTTTGTCTCTTATGCTATGCTAACTTTTGAATGTCATTCAACTGTTTATACAATCAAAACCTATCTGAATTCTTTCATCTATTATCTTCATCTTGTCATTTCTTTGTAGTTGATCGCTTTCCTCCCATTTTAATTTTCTTAATAAATATCCATTTTATTCTTTTCCCTTTCTCTTATTTATTCTTAACAAATCATTACCCTTCCCATGCCGAGCTAAATTAATGTCAGTCAATGAGGGTAAAAATCAACAACCATTTTTTATTTTCTTAAGAGATAATCCCACACTTTTTTTGTACTTTTATAGAGAATGTCGAGAAATTTCTCCTAGTCAATCTGTTTTTGAAGATGATTGAAATTTAATTGTTCCTGAAGGGGTGGTTAATATTCTACTATGTAGTTGAACCCTCTATGAAGGCAAAACTTGTATAACAAAGAAAGTACGATACAAAAGAAAATTTTAGGAAAATCATCAAAACATTGTGCTTTGATTTATTCAATAGAAGTTCATTCTTCTATTTATTGCACAAATGCAAAATATTTTTGACCCACTTGTGTAAGTTGGTTTGACCACCATTTGTGAGTTTGAATGTCAATCGACATCATTTTCTACCTGCTGCATTAGTGGTTTATTCGAGGAATTTTTTGAGTTTAGTTGGGGCTGCTTAAATAGATCTTTCATGTTCTTCTATATTTCACCTTGTATAGTTCTTTAGACAATTGTTAATCTTTGTCTTCCACCACTGTTGTATCTCTTTTAATGTTAACAATTATGTTTGCATGTTATAAGTACTCGAGTCCAATACTACCAACAATGGAACCCATTTTGTAGTATAGTAGAAAGTGTGTGCTGGTTACTAGTAGAAATGGCAACAACAACATGCATAATCATATGCAACATAAGAAAAATAGAAGAGACACAAAGTAGTAGAGAACCAGAAAAGTAGTACTTTATATTATGTCTTCTTAATGAGAAAATTGAACTAGTACATTGAAGTGGATGCATTCACACACATACACACAAACAAACACACACACACACACACACACAAGCCCCAAGGGATAGCTCTATTGGTCGAGTTATCGTTGCCAAGTACCTTTCCAATTCGGAGGTCACGGGGTCAAATCTCCTACACGCCCTTGGGGTTAGGCCTGACATATTATGTCAATGGGTAGATCCCTTCGAGTGGATCTGCCTGTATTATTTCCTGTGGATGTAGTGACCACTCAGTGACCATGAACCACAGTTGCAAAAATAATAATATATATATCTATATTATTATTTTTGCAACTGTGGTTCATGGTCACTGAGTGGTCACTACATCCACAGGAAATAATACAGGCAGATCCACTCGAAGGGATCTATATATATATATATAGTTTAATTACTATAACTCACTTTACCTAACCAACTCAGACATTTGACTTGACTAGAGGATCTGCCGAATTTACAATATATGCTTTCCTGTCGACTCAACTGCTCAACTAGCCTCTCCAACACTCTCCTTTATACTACCACAAATTTAGGTATTTACAATCATAAAATAATCTTTTTAAAAGGTCCTTTGAGAAGGTAATTTATGGAAAATTAAGAGTCTAATCTCTAAATTAATAGAAAACTTTTATAAAAAGGTTCTACCATTCAAATAGTATGTCACCAGCTTAGTGGTCATGCCAACATTATAGTGCTAGGCTAGCCACTAAGCTAAAATTATCGCATAAGTTTAGGGTTCAATCTAAAAATTGCAAACACATGATGGGTCTCCACCCAAAGCATACACTGATTGCTTGATAGGCAGGCTACTGCTATGTCGTTTAGCTAGATATCCAACTAGTGGTTGACTCAACATAATTTATGTATTCCAAATATTAAAACACAATGCAAATTTATACCATGCAATATGGATCATTATCATACCATGAGTCACCAACTTGATAGCTAAGAAAACACTATGGAAATTGGATGGGTATCAAGCTAGGAATTTGACATAGTAAATGTTACAACTTAAATCATAATGAAAATTTTTACCACAACATATTGTCCCACTCTTAAGAACGATCATTGGCTCTGTATCCAAGCCAATGCTACAATGCTTGGCTAGCTATCAAGCTATCAATATGATGTAGCACAAATTATAACTTGAATTGAAATCATTCAAATGACTACACCATGCAATAGTAACCCATAAGCTATACTATTAGCCTAGCACTAGGGTGCTTGGCCAATAGCCAAGCCTGCACTATGCTATGGGGTTAGAGTTAAGACTTGCAATATAAACATCCACTTTTAAATAAGAAAGTCTTACATAATACAACCATCGAATAGACTAGTAGCCTAGAACTACAACACTTGGCTAATAACCAAGCTTGTGATGCATTGTAGTCACAAGTTATAACTCATAGATCATAATTCTAAATTTAAAAAGGCATTTCCCCTTAGAACTAATTTCCTGATTAAAGCCTTAGCTAGTGCTATACTTCTAAGCTAGTACCTAGACCAACCCTATAGTGCTAGTCTAGGCACAAGAGACTAAGAAAAATCATTTAAATTAAGATCATATGGGAGACTCAGCCATCCATTTAACAAGTCAATGCAATATTTACAAAGGGAAAATATAACTATACAAAATAAATAGAAAGCCACGCCTTAGCTTGATTTCAATTTGAAGAGTAGATGGAGTGCATTGTGGGCTAATCTAACCCACTCTTTGGGAAATAGATTGATCCACCTAGTCCCCTCTCAAACCAAAAAAATTAGAAAGGAGAAATATCTCATCTTGGTTTTTTCTCTTCTTGACAATTCAACCCTAAGATATTTTTTCACACTATTGCATGTGGATTTGATTACTTTGACTTATGCACCATGGTTTCTACATAATCGAATATCAAAGGATTTTTCTTATAGCTAGCGGCCATCGAGTAAATAAGGAAATTCATGGTTTCAATGGTCTTGTATGAGCATGGGGAGCTATTCTATGTTTTTCTCATCTTAGGTATGCATGCTTGAATTTGAGATAAAAGGAAACACCTTTCTCGCTAGAAAATCTATGTAAACAAGATTATTAGGCCATTACACTTTAAAAGCTTGTTATTCTTGAGGTTTCTCTCCCCATTCTCAATTGAGGATGATATGAAGAAAAATACCTAGATACTTGCATTGTATGTTAAATAACCTTTCAAAGCAACTTTTGTTGAACACCAAATAACCCTGAAACATAGAAATACATGACCATTTGCATTGCGTATTTTAAAGGTAATTATATAATGGGTATTTGTTTCTTGTTGGTTTCTTGTAGTGAATCCATGTTCGCACTTAAGAGAAGAGTTGGCAAGGAACCAACAACGAAAAACCTAGAGGAGGAAGAACTAGAAAACCCTACTAGCCTGGAACTATGGGATACCCCATGTTTCATAGAAAAATAACTGGATATAACTAGACAAAAATCTATGAAAAGTTCCATAAAGATAACCTTCATGCAACTTGTTTAGAAATTGAACTTTATAGTGCAGTGAACAGGTCTTGGTTACAACTCACCCACCCATATTTCCATGTGTTAAGGTAATACAGTGGCTTGTGCAACACGTAGATCTAAAATAAGCTATGGTTTAAGACAATAATGGAAGACCATTAGCCTTATTCAGTGCCTCCAACATAGATATATATTATAGACTTCCCAAAGAAGAGGTATCTCTGGATGAGGATTGGTTAACAAATTTTAAGGTTCTACCCAGGGAAATCCTAAAAAATGTGGTGGGATGGTAAAAGGGCATTCAAAACATGGGCGATTAGAGAGTATCCTATAAATTTTCTTAAGAATCCATACCCTTTTATGATTCCATGATCTGTAGACTATACCCTAGATAAAATGCATAAAAATGTCTAGAAAGTTGGGTGCCCGCCCTGACGTACATAATTGTTGGACACCTAATCTGCTAAGGGTTGGTGTGGAATGTGAACAGTCCTCGAAGTCTAAGAGACCACTTGGTATGTGAAGACCAAGGGTCACAAGGAAATGTATAAATGTACATTATTGTGAATAATAAATGTAATGAACGTTTATCTTACCTATTGTCTTCTCCATGTGTATGTCTAACATCGTATCAGAGCTGGTGAATTCTAACCCTGCTCCAATTTGAGCCATTGTTTTTGTGGCCTCTCCCAACCACTGGTTTTGTGGTCTTCGTTACCCTGTGGTGTCTGCAACTCAGAGATGACAACATATAAATTTAATTAAACCTAGGTGCTCAGAACTTATCAACGCTATCCATCCTCACTCAATCAAAAGGTATCAAATTTCCATTCTCTATGCCCCTCCCATGTACAGTTCTTAAAATAATTTCTTGCCACCTCTTCGTTTTATACATGTCAATTTCTATTTTCCCTCTTCATGTCAAAGTGAACGTTTATGATGCTAGCTCTGTCACATTAATTTCCCAACCAAAACAATTGGACTGCTCTGCATAGTGAACATTGGGTTACTCATTCTACATCCCTAACAAACTAAACACCTCTTAATTCCTCGAATTAATTTCTGGTGCATGGAACCTATGCAATTTTTTGAGCATTAGAATCAAGACTGAAGGTGTAATTGTTTTGCATTGAAAAGTTTATGTGAGCGTGATTGAAGGGAGAAACATATGGTGTGATGAAATGGTGATTGGTATGTTGTCATGACTGTGCTTTGGTGATGCGTTCTACCTGTCACACGGAATGGGTTATATTTGCGGACAAATCCAACCTTCCTAGGAGTCTAAGACTCTCTAATGACAAACAAACCAAACAAGAGCTATCCTTC
>APFE030786973.1:95636-140550 GCA_000404065.3 Pinus taeda
AGCTCACCCACTCCCACTATGGCAACAAGGAAGAATAGTGATCTCTCCTCACAAGTCAACAATGGAAGTCCTAATTCCAGCAGCATTTACCCTTTAGAATGTTCAGCTTTTCAACCTCCCCTCCCATGGCCCAATGCCTGTATTTATAGTATTCTAGAGGAGGTTATTCAGTTCCAACATCAATGGGATACTCCCTCTTTTGGATGGGGTAGCTCCTCTCTTGATGGGATAAGCTCCTCTATCATAGGGGTGCATGAACCATCTGGAGGCGCTCAATACACGTCAAAACTCTTCTAGAAGGCTCTAGAAGTGACCACAAGTAACTTTTTAAAGATGAAACTCGCGCCTTTTGACCTTTACAGGGGTACGCACCCAACCTTTAGCTTACAGAGCGTACAAGTACGCAGGTATAGTGTATTTGGAGTGCGTACACGCAGGCAAGGTAGAGAGAACCTGCGTACCCAGAGATAAACATGTTTTCAAGTGACTTTCTCTCTTTTGAAGTTTTGACATGAAGAGCAGAGGTATGGGGCTTGACAAAGAGGACAATATGGCTATTGATGGGGCCATATAACTGCAGATAGTCAAGGTGACAAAATTCAGTGTAACACTACCCCACCATATAGTGACAGAAAAGTATTGATTCCTTGTGGCAAACACAATTTGACACTGCTCCTCCATGACTAGGACCACCATATCCTCCAACAAGAAGATGTACTTTGAATCATTGTTTGCAGAAGCATAACTTGGAAGAAGCATATTTAGACGACTATGTAGGATAGAGCTCAGTAAATTCATTGCATTTTGTTTGGAAAGAACAAATATATATATTTTTAAAGGCGTATCATTGAGAGGTCGTTGAAAGGATATTAAATTGAACCTAATGGCTTATGATGTAACCTCCTGAATGTTGTATCTTAATTTGGGTTGACATCCTAGGGAACAACTTGAAAGAATACATGCGAAATTCCTAGAATCTAGGAGAAAGAAAATAATCCAAATTATATATGGATTCATACCTATTAGACATGGTTTTCACTAGAATAGCATTCCTAGGCATCAAATGGAGATGAAATTTATGCGAGGAACCTATTCACATTTATTTTAATATCCTCTGAAATGAACACTACATCCAAGTGTACACAAAATTTGTCATGACTTCCTGATTCCCTTCTATGAGGCCCTTTTTAATGAAGCTTCCCTTTGCATGTTTGAAAGGGCTAGATAGGTAGTCCTAGTAATCGACGATTGGTTTTTGGAGAAAAATGGTACATTTATTTGAGTGTTTAGGAAGATCACTTCGTAAGTTTCTAACTCACTATTTGGTGTTGGTAGAAATATCATACTAGGTTCATATAGGAGTGGGTGGTGCTTTGTCAAGGGTTAAGAAACTTCATTGGCCACATATGCCATTCCATGTGGGAGCCTATCAATTGATGGACGTTAAGAAGGCTAAGAAGGAGGTAGTTATAGTGAGACTTTTCTATTTTTGGGATTTGACATTTCATAAGTATGATCCTATATGAGCAACAAAAAATCATTACAAATCATGCAAATTTACATGGGAGTACCAGTCAAAGACATGGGCACAAGAGGAAAAAAATACCTAGAACTATGTAAAATTTATTTCAAGAATTGGTTACAACATAACCCAAACGAATATGGAGGAGAAGTAGGTTAAATCACAATATTTAGGCTAAGATCAAGTAGCCAGGTAGGGAATATATTAGAAGGATAGAGAAGATAAGATAAGGCATGAACAAGATGCAATTTAGATAGTAGAGGGAGTTGCTATAACAACTCACCAAATATGTAATAAAAGAACAAGAAAAGGAAGATACGAGGAAGAAAGGGAGTGAATAAGAGGAATAGAAGTTGAGAAGAAAGAAGGGAAGAAAATAATATAAGCTAAAACTAAGGCCAAAATCCATGAGGAAACCTTGCAGATTCAATGAATAGAACCAAAGCCAAAACCTCAGCTTGACACAACAGGCATGGAGATAGACCTAGTAATTCCAATGCTACCATAGGTTACAGAAAGTCATCTATTAATAAAAGAGGTTGGTTTTGTGCTAACTAAAAGGATGAAGTGGTAAATCTAAACAAGCTAATATTTGAATACACTAAGAAAAAAATCATGGAACACACAGACATAACACATGCTAGGCCACAATTGTCACTAATACATATTACGATTCAAAGGATTATTGTGCCAGATACCCAAGAAGACTCATTTCCAATTACCTCTATAGGCACAATGTTTTCCCAAGTAATTAAGAAACATTCAGATTCCATTGGACCAAATCCGAGAAATGGATGCTCAGATCACAAAGCTAGAAGAGAAGGTGAAAATATTAAGGATTGAAGTGAAGAACATATGGTAGAAGAGTGTTATATTGGATGATTACAAGTCCTATATTGGGAATTTCATGACCATTACAAAGAAGTGGTTCAATGAGTGTACTCACATTTGCAAGTTATGTAGGAATTTGTGGTATAATTAGTACCACTTTGGTAGAAGGTTAAAGAATGAGGTACATAGCTATAAGGAGTTCTAAATGGAATCTATAAACTAGAGGAATGACCAAGAGAGTATCCATAGGCCCCAAAAAAACTCCCAAGGATTAGTAATAAGGAATTGACATGCGATTCACTTGCTATAAATAGGGACATAAAGATATAAGAGAATTTCGAGAAATATATTTCCATATCATTGACCTTGTATCAATAGAATTATTCTCTAGCTGAAAGGATCATCAAAGTGAATAAACTTCCATCTAGTGGAGCTTAGGGAGAGACTCGATATGTTGAAGAGGTAACAAAGGAATTGGAAGAATCCATTAATGCCAAAGAGATGTCCTTTAGGAATTTCACCAACAAGCTTATCAAGGAAAACCTCAAGCATCATCTAATGGAATTGGTACAACAATAAACAATACTCAACTCCTTCCTAGTCACATTGCAAAGAGAACTACCCACAATCTCCCAAAGCACTAAAGAGTATCATGTCATCGTGGAGAGTTTACTTCCAAATAACTTCGAAATGGTTGGATCTTTTCATGAAATATGGGTAGAATACCTTAGGGATATTGATAATATCCCACTAGACGATGTAGTTGTCGTATATAAGTTGTAATAAAATTCAAAAATTATTAATGTAATTGTAAATATAAATAGAAAATGATGAAAGATTGTAATTCCCATTCGGATAAGTTGAACAATCTTAGGATGCAATTATTATTCAATCCTAAAAATAGTGCTATGCTAAATGTAATAAGGGATTTTACATCTTTTTTCAATTCTTATATATCAAAGATTTGGAGTTAGTGCCTTCTTATTATTTTTGACATTTAATATAGAGAATATGCGAAGGCCACTACTTGGGTTCACTTATTCCCAAAAATTCCCAAATGATTAATTTATGTATGTGTTTGCAAGATTCATTACTAATGTTTTTAGACTAATTTGAAAATTGAATTGTAAATTCTTACTTATGATTTCAATTGAGTTTATTTCTTCATTGAGTGCTTACTAGTTCAGGGATTGACTATTATGTGTTCTGATTTTTATTTTTTTGACTATACTGGAAAGAACCCCTAACTATTGTATTGCTGGGACAATTTTCTCAATCAATAAACTTGAAAACCATTTGATATATAATATCTCCATTATCATCATTTTTATCAACATAGATGACTAACTACCTTTCTATTTCATCTTAAAAATGGTTTAAATTATTAAAATAATTTTCCATGATACTTTTAGAGTATCTGCACTTTCTTCCATTATTTCCTTGGTGAACAATATAACACCCATTATCATAAGTGGGCCATTCCATTCATTTACTGTATCAAATATTTTGAGGAACAATTCACTCCATTTATCATTAAGAGTATTACACTTAAAAATTAAAAATTAATCATTGGAGTACATTGATCCTTCCATTTATCCTTGAGTGTATTACACTTATAAATCAATCATTGGAGTACATTGATCCCTTCTATCCAACCTGCCTTGAGATGTGTGAATTTGAGCTCGTATTAGAAATTTCATTCTCTCCTCTTTGCCTCATACATATTTCGAACTCTAAAAGCAAAAACATTTCAGAAACTTCGAAACCCTTTTGCAAATATTTAATAAAAGATGTATTGTGGATCCCACAATGATTGACTTTGTGGCTATTTCCAATGCTTCAAAAATAACGGTGAGTTGTTTGTTAATAACGTACTTCCTTATTCCATTTAAAAGACTTGAATCACTTTTTACATATGAACTTAATTCCACAGTTTCCTCACGAATTTCATTTATTTCGAGAGTGGCCCATGGTTTGGAAAATAGTAGTTTTTAAAATAAGTGATCTCTAGTTCAACTATTCTACTTTTTATTATTTTCCTCTTCCTATTTTGTTATTGAGTAAACCAATGCATATCTAGTAGTTTGGTGAACTCCAAAACCTTTTGAGTATGCATGTCATTAAAGTCCGTTTCTTGAATTGCACTAATTAGTTACCTTTTTATCCTTTAAACTAACGTTCTCCATTCACAATTTCCTAATTTCTTGTTTTATTTTGCATGGTGCAGAGTGACTAACTCTTCTTCAAAAATAACTAACCATCATGGGTTAGTTTTCTAGTTATATATTTTCTCTCCATAACTGCACTGTTACCCAATCAGGTATCATAATTACTTCATTATTTTGAATATATGCATCATGCATTTTTCCCTTGGGAGCCTATTGAATTTTCTCCATTGTATTGTCTTTTTTTCCTTTTGAAATTATCAAAGTAGTGCGTGATTTTCAATTGACCTTTGAGAAGGGTTTCTGTCTTCTCCATCTCTAGCACTATTAGCTATGGTTTGGTTCTGCTGGCTTACATTTTCATTAATTTTATGGGAAACTTGGGAACAATTTTAGGATCTTTGTAAATAATCAATATTAGTGCAAGTTGTTGAATGCCCATGCTATCAATGTTTCCTACCAACACTTATCATAGTATGAATGTCATCTTGAGATATTTTTCATGCGCTGTATCATTAGAATCTTCATGTACACTTTGATTCTCAATTACATCTTCATTTAATTGCAATTATTTCTTGAACGATGAACCCATAACCAATAGAGAGCATATGAACTAAGAAAATTCCTAGGTTAAAACCATTATAGGCTTGAGCTTATTTCATTTTTAATGAATCAAAATATGAGTCCATCTCATTCAAAAGAGATAAATTCCTTATCTTGATGTCTTCAATCTAGAAAGGAAGCAAAATAAATTTTCTCTTTATTCTCTTATCAAGGAAGTTTTTCCAAGTTTATATTGTTTGAATAATTCATCTACAAAGAACTTATCAAAAGCATAAAAGTTAAAGGGTTTTCATTCAAATCCAAATAGTTTGAACCAAAATATTTTTTCATCATTTCCACATACTCTTCCTTAAAGAAAATATTGGGCATCCTAAGAGAACCTTTATGTATATAAACCAAGGTCATTTATCTAAACATCACAAAAAAATCATTTTGAATCTAGTGGATAATTGGGATTTGTGCTTCTATATGAATGGGTACCAAAATTGGGCAAGTTCCTTGGCAAAATCTAGGTTTCATGCTCAAGGAAATTCACTATGTACATTACAATAAATGAGACCATAAGCCAAGTACAAATTCATGTAAAACTTTTAGGTTTTATGATAATTCCCTAATTGATAAGAAATTTCATGGAAATGACATGTGCCCAAGTAAAATAGCCCCTTCATGAACAAAGTAATGCAGAACACAGGTCATTGAGTATTGTCAAACAGTTCATGCAAATAATTATGCAAGTTATTGGTATTGATATGCTTATGAACTAACCTCAATTTTAGCAAGACTCATTGAATCATTGGATGAATAAGTAAGAAATTTCCTCAAAAAATCAAGTTCTCTACCTTGTGTGTTGAGAATCAACTTTAGGCATATCTAGAATTTTATTTGAGGTGGGTGGCCATAACATCTTCTTAAATGGACTAGGATTTAATGGAACAAGGGTTGTCTCCAAAAGTTGTTTCAAACTTTGGATATTTTCTAACTTCTTTGCACACCAAGATTCTATTTCCTTGAAATCACAAACTTCAAGCATGAAAATAGCTTTAGCAATTCTGGTAGTCCAAAAATTATTAGAATCATTTTCTTCCTATGGTAGAATTGAGTACCATTTGTACAAAAATTAATTAGTGAACCATAGACTTCTCTCATTTGAAAGTGTTAATAGTATCTCCACAAAATTGCTCCCTTCTTCTATTCTCCAATCATACAAAGAAGATGTTATCCTTAAGTCACCATAAAATAAAATTGAAGAAAAGATTGAAGGTCATGCTGATATCCTTTATATCCCTAACTACAATGGAAGCAAGGGAAGAAAACATGATGAGTTTGGAGGAAGTACTACACCTAGAAGCTATGTTGATTCCCTCAAGGGATCCATACAAAATACAAGAAACAGTGAAATAAGAGACAAGGATCAACAAAGAGTTGAATCTGCTCCAAAATAAAACAAATTGAGAAGAACTCCATTAAGAAAATAGTTCTTAGTTAGGTACCAAACTATATTTCTTGGTCATGCTTTTCATGTACAAACTTTGGACATAAAGCAAGGAATTGTATAGCCTATGACAAGGATGGTTATAGGGGCCCTTATCAAACCTCTAGAAGCAAAACTATAAAAAATAAAATAAGAGGGTCCAATTGTTGGAAATACTAAGAAGGGGGTGAATCAATATTTCTTATTATAATTAGTATTTTTACTTTTTTCAGAGCATTAATTATTTCTATCAACATATCGAACTATAAATCAATAGTGCACAAAATCAAAGACAATGGACACCAAAATTTTTAGGTGGAAACCATTTCGGGAGAAAAACCACCAAATGATTCTTTAATAAATATATGAGTACGTCAATGCTTCAACTCCAACTGAAAAGGGAAACCCCAACTCCCTATTACTCCAGAGAAAGTGTTCTAGTTTTTCCAGGTAAATCCAACTCCTAAAAGGATTCTTCTACACCATGTTTTACCAACACCAACTAGAAGGATGCTCCAACACCTTGCAAGCTCCAACTTGCCCTAGCACCACCCTATCACGCTAAAATATTTTCAGGTTGCAACCTGAAAGTGAATCTAGTCACCTTCTTAGCACCCCCCAACCACCTAGAGAATGATACTAAATCAAACTATTGTGGGCTCCCATACCAAGGACGATGAACCACTTACATCCATAAAAGATTTAAAAATGAAATACTAAAACCTTTACTTCAAAACCCTAACAAATCCCTTATTACAAGTTTCAACTAATGACAAGTAACTCTTTCTTCCACACTGTTGTAGTAATAATGTCAATGAGGTATATGTACCTTTTGATGTGACAAGAATTATGAGGTTTCTCTGCCCTTACTGATGATTATGACACCTTTGCAAAAGTGTTGAACAATGAAATCATTGTTGCTTATACTACTACTAGACAATGTCTGGAAAAAAAACCCTCACTATTGCACAATAATTAATTAACTGAAGATGAAAACTTCAATACATTCTACAGATAATATAACATCACCACAATGATGATATACAATGAAAACATTGTTGTGGCTAAGATAAAGCTCAAGAAACTAAAAACCCTAGCCATAGACTTCTTCAATATAATGATGAAAAAAATCATTTCACAAGTTCAAACTATAATGAAAGTCTCATAACAATATATTCATACCTTTTTTCTTTCTTGTAAGAGTTACCTGTTAGGACCTATATTTCTATTGGCTGCAATACTTCAATAAATGTGAGAATACAACATATCATGCTTGGATAATCAAACCTTTGATTCATGAATAATGAGTCACTGTTAACTATGATATGAATACAAAGACAGATTCCATCCTATCTATTGTAGCCTTTTTTATCTCGTGTCACACAATTTCTTAAGAAGATATAGAAGCCTCCTAGCGATAGCCTTTGGGTTGATAGGGGACTAGTTCCTAGGGCATATGAGAGGAGTGCTTTTGAAGATTGTCTAAGGGAATCTTGCTGCACTCCATATGTCACAAAATTGGAAAAGGGATAATTCAAGGCTTAGTTCAATAGCCATTTGCCAAGGTAAAATCAAGCAAGCAAACAATGGTAGGTATGACTAATCTCAAAGAGAAATGTCTTGGTTCTGGTTGATGACACACAACAATATGCAACTTAACATTGTTTTTGTAGTATAGATAAACAGAAGGAAGGAAAGGAGAGAAGTCGATGCAGAGGGCTAGACATAATGCAGAATCCTAAGCAACAATATCCAGCAAAATTATGGAAGTGTGAGGAGGTGAAAATGTAGAAAAATGGAGTGTGAATTAAGGTCTCAAGCTCAATGCCTCATGAATAAATTTGTCCCCAAACAACAATAAGTAAATCTTTATCACATGCAAGTGTTGTAGGTTATCAAATAACATAAGTAAATCTTTTGTTACACAAGTACTGTAGGCTATCAAATAACATGAGTAAATCTATTGTTACATAGGTACATTTACTACTTAGTAGCAACATACAACCATGAATGAGAGTGAAACCAATAGCTTCATTACACAATTTCAGAGGAAGAAAGACATACATGAAGTGATAAAAAAAGGGGAAACATACTACACATTTCTCTGATTGGAATCAACCAAAATAATTTCATTAATCCTTGAAGATGGAGTCCAAATCACCAGTCCATTACATTTAGCAATTGTATCACCCCAAGGACCTCATTAACAAGAAAATAATCAAAGTGGAACCACAAAATTTAGGCCTCTTGGGTGCATAATTTCGGAACCCCTCTTGAGTGTTTCTTCCCCTCTTTTTATAAGGAGAGGGGGAGCTTTGAAAGTTGTTACAAAATATCTCAGCCGAGCTCTAGTTGTCTAATGGACTAGCTGTCTCGGCGTGTGAAGGTCTACTACCCAAATCATTACAAAGGATTTGATTCCTTTCTTTAAAATGAAAAAATTACAGAATAAAAGAAATAAGGAAAACTGAATGATGGTTAAGGAAAATATCACCCTACCATTCATGTGATGGTCTATGATCAGGCCATGTCTTTTCCATGAAGTTCTTATTCAACTACTCGACCACCGAAATCATTGCAATAGATTTGATTCCTTTCTTTAAAGTACACAGAATCACAAAAATATCAAAATGGAACAATTGAATGATGGTCGAGGGAATATCTCCATGCCATGCCTGTGATTGCCTTTGATCATGCCACATCTTTTCCATGATGCTCTTCTTCAACTATTCGATCGATTTTCCTGTTGCTTTCCTCTTAACTGCTCAAAATTCCCACTTTATAGAGTTTTGAGTGATCAAATGTGGTGGCCTTGGTGGCATTCAGGAGTTATAGTTGTCGACTCATCCATCTCTTACCTATATGCTTTACACTATCGATGCCCAATATTTCCTGTAATATTACCATAATGCTATATCAGAGATTTGCCTTATTAAAACTTTATTCTTAAAATACATTACGAAAACAACGAGTTTCGATGCCCTTGGCCCTTTTCCATTTCTCCTTGAAAAGTGTATCCCATAAGACCGAGGGTCGTGACTTGCTACTTAGCCTTAAGGTGCTAAGCCTTCAGACTCCTGCCTAGGGCCCTTCTCCCTTTTTTAACTACTCTTTTCCCTTAGTTCATTGAGCTCTTACAGCCATGTGACAACCCCAATATCGGAGCCCCCTTATCAGAACTTTTTCAAGTGCCAACTGTTATAATGTGTAGACATCCTCAACCTCCAATATGTGATATTTGATATGATGTCATCACTGAATGTGGCACCTCATGAGTGGTGACACATGTCAAAGATATTTGTCCCCTTAGGCCCCCTCAAAATGCCTACCGCATGTCATGTCGTACCACCACATCATGTTGACGTCAGATGCCACTATAGCTTTATCGAGACCAATCATATGTTGCCATGTGTATTTATCAGAGCCAAACATATGCTAGCACGTGTAGCTTATTGCAACCAATCATATACTACCACATGTCCTACTAGAGGAGAGATAAAAGGGCCCGTCCACCTTTGGTTTTGTGATGAAATCCTTTGTTAATCCTTATCAACGCTCCTTGATGGTTTTTAATGCTATCGAAACTTTTAACAATATCGAAACTTTTTAAAGGTTTGCACTTTCAAAAGTTCTAATCCTCTAATTACCAATGTTCTAATCTCCTCCGAACTCTGACGCTGCCTAATTCGATGTATTGGACCTCCAACATTGCGTTCATTGATAATGTGATGCACCAATAATGTGACCTCCAACATCCTAACCTTTGATATTGTGATGCACCGATAATGCAACCACTGATATCTCTGACCTCCGATATGTCATCCTCGATATCTTTAGACCTCCGATATTGCGATCTCAGATATTTTGATATGCATTCCCAAGGCTTCAATCCTTGAAACTTTAGAAGACCATATCTTTTGATTAAGGAGTCCATTTTTGGACTTCCAGATATCGTTGGAAATATTGTTCAAAGAAATTTCCGATGGATAGGGTCCGATGTAGGCTTTGAGTCCTTCTACTACTTGGAAAATGACTTCACACTTCTTTGCTCATTTAATATTTGGACAACTGAAAACACATTTTGCTGTAAGTAACAACATTGACTCCAATTGAGGACAGTGCCTTGTTGGCAAGGTGCTGTGAACCTGCAGACTAGTAGCCTTCACCATTGGGCATGGAGTCAAAAAATACATTGAACCTATAAAACTAGAAAATATCTATGGAACTTTATTTGCTCGGAGTCCTTTCCTCATAATACTAAAATGTAGAACTGTCACTTCTAGAAACCGGAAATTAAATGCTAACCTGGTGAGCTTATTTATGTACAAATCCTACTTATGTGGAAGGCTCAATTCACCGAAGTGAAGTAAACCTTCCAATGATACCATCTCAACATCAGAGTACTGGACCTTATGCCATCGTTCTATAGAAATTCAACAATTAAAATAGGAATATACCATATGAAATTTTTGGACAAAAAAATTGATATGTGCACCCAACTTGATAGTTGATGTTGAACTCTTTTAATATCCTCCACGAACCTTCTAATTGGGATGTGTTCTTGAAAACCAATGACCAAAATATTGCATGCACCCCATAAGAACTTTAGACAAATTTGACACATACCTTGGAATTGATGTATATTGTTGCAGGCCAAAGAAAGATGCCATGTATTCAGCTAATGGATCATGGAACTGAAGAGAAAAATTTATAGCTGTCTCCCTTTCTTGAACAATTTCCAGGGAGGAATCTTTCTGCAACAGGTAGTCACAGACATTGCTTGGCTCTTCAACTTTGGGCTCCTCTTGAAGAAGTTTTTACTGGTCATCTTCTCCCCACTTATTTGTAAGCAAATCCCTTTGAAAGTATGCAACCATCTTATACTCCTCTGAATCATCTGAATCATAAATGGGAGAAGTATCTTGAACTTGTTCTATAAGTGAAGGATGTGAATTGTAAACTTGAGCCTGCTTATTAACCTCATGGCGGGCCTCCTCTTTTTGTGCAACTTCCCATGATTGAGACCATTATGGTTCTGCATCTCTCGACTCCCCATTGGAGCCATACACATCATACGAAGGAGAATCATCAAATTCGATAGAATAATATCTATGAGGCTTTATTTGTAACTTGATAATGTCTCCTTCTTCCCTTTCTTGATTGTTGGGTGATGCTTCTTGATGAAAGTATATGTTTTCTTGGAGTTGAGCCCCACAAACATCTTCAACAAGATCATTAACCTCGTGAATATTTTCAACATTAAAATGTGCACAACAATCTTCAAACAGAGCACCCAGTGCATATAATATTTTGCAAAAAATATTAAATGCTATGTGAAAGATCTTTAAGGAAGATATGATTCTATGAGGTATTGTTCTATACCAAACTCTTGGATCTTCATCTAAAGAATACATGAAAAATTTCATTTTCACATCTTCAAAAACAATACCCTGTTGTCCCATGCATTCATGAAAATCCTTAAGGTGTTGGTTAGACCTTCTATCTGTGTTTCCACTGAATCTAGGCAAATAGGTATACCATTCATGAACTGAAGGGACATGACGGGGATAACTAGCAACCAAAGAAAAATCCAGTGGGGCAAATTTGTTGGCCAAGAATGCAGGAAGGGCCATTTTGAAAGCCCCTTTAGGTGAGTAATCTAAAGTTCAAATGTAGGGGAAGTTTTTTGCTGTTTAGCATCAGAGCGAGTAAGAAGCCTATTGAAATCTAGGATGACCAAATAAGGATATAGACAATGGATTCGCCATGGTGTTTACAATAATATTCAAATAATGGAGTCACCAAGGTGTTTACAATAATATTCAAAAAATGGAGTTGCGAAGGTGAGAGATATTTAACCCACACTTCCCTTGCTCACCCGATAGAGGGAATGAAAAAATTGTCATACCTAGGGAAAAATATTCTAATTCATTCCCCAGAAACAGAGCCAGAAAGATGTTGTAGCTTTTTCTATGTCCTATCACACAATTGCTTCAAACTATATAGAAGCCTCCAAGAGAAAACCTATGGGTTGATAGGAGACTAGTGCCTAGGGCCTTCAAGAGGAGTGCTTTTAAATATTGTCTAAGGGCATTTCGCTACACTCCATATGTCTGTCAGTCCAATTTACAGGGTAATTTAAACATGTATTTTACTTATCAATCTAGGTTGGTAAAATTAGAAGCAAACCAAAGTTTATGGAATCTTGGATTAAACTAATGTAGAAAGTAGTTGTGAAAATAATGGAAATGCACATTACAAATCTAATTTATTCTAAAAATAAGTAAAATATTTAGATCTACTTTATGAAAGCATAAAACATGATTGGTCAATGAGATTAGTCTATTTTAGAAGATGGGGAAGAGGCACTTTTCTAAGAGTCCCGAGTTGTCCTTCCATAATATTTCTATAATAACATTGCCAAACATCTAAGAAAGCATGAGAGAATGTAACTATGACAACACATAAATTTAGTCTAGAAATGCATATAAGAAAGTGAATCTTGTTTCAGTCTACTCCTAGCTCATGGAGAAGAGGATTTTTTCTAAGAGTCATGGTTGTCCTTCCACATACAAACTAGCTACTGAAAGGAAATCAATCTTCACACAACAAAACATGGCCATAACATGAATTCATACTGAAAATATCTACAAGCATCTACAACAAATAAATATGATCAACATAAATTATTAAAACTAGCATATGCACAACTATGAACATTATTCTACAACAAAGTGTACTTAACGTAGTATGGGGGCCCTCCAACCATGCCTGGTACACCTTTAAAAAAAATCATCTATAGTAATCCATTCAAATCATACAATATGCATAGGAAAATGATAAAGCAGGTCTCTGTCTTCAATTATCTTCAGAAAATAATAGTCTTAAAGTCTCAAGTTTTTTAGATCTCTTCTAACTATGAATGTCTTGCTTAAATAGGAAAAATCATAAAAATATAAGCTAAAAAGGTCGTAAAAACTAACAATAACCCTAATCCATCTTATAAGGTTGAAATTATCTGTTTTTTACACAAAATAAGGATGAATCCCATGAAATTATAAAACTGCCCCTGCTTAAGGGGATTTCCTAAGTGATTGGTCATGTTTGACCAACATTGACTGGCTATCTTCTAACTGATTTGATGTGATCCAACAGGTGCTCATCCATCCTTGGTTCCTATTGTTTCCATATATGCATTTGATTTGAGCCCAAGTGTCTTGCAACCATGACTTTAATCGAGCCATTACAAGCTTTTTGAGTTGTGTCCAAATTTAATTTTAATGTTCAATTTTGATTCAAACACTAAAATAATTAAAAAACATAGTTTGATTACCTTGATGTGCACAAAAGAGGAAAACTGAGGTGAATATGATAATAAAGTAGTGAGAAAAGGTGGTAAATGATGAAATGTATAAGATAAAAAAAATAGATAAAATCAGAGGCCAGCACTCCCCCTTTCTATGCATCAATCATGTCCTCATGCTTGATTGATCCTCTTGGATCTCTTTCTTTTCCTGGGTGTTGATGTTGATGCCTCCTCCTGAGCTTCCTGTAGAAGAACCTCTATTCCTTCTACCTCTCTTTCCTCCCTTTTGTAGATTTCAGTTTTTACCTTTTGTGTCTCATACTTATATTGCTAGTGCTTCTTTTCCCTTAACCATATGTAGGCTTGCTTTGAAATAAGAACATTCAGTGTCTCAAGCTTCTTTGCCTTCTTCTTAAGTTGTTTGTTTTCTTTCACAAATTTGTTGTTTTGACTTTTGTACATATCATTTTCATTATGTAAATGTATTTCCATTATCTCTATCACTTGAAGCTTTGCTTTCAATTCTTCTAATTGTTATGTCTCATCCTCTTTATTTGGCTTTGAAGTTTCTCCATAAGTATTTTTTGCTATCTTTTTTATTTTATTGCTTAATTTCTCATATGGGGAATAAGAGGATGAATCCTCTTTTTCATTTTCCTCATACCATCTGTCTTCTTCTATTTCTTTAAGATTTTCATTTGTCTGTTTTTCCAATTCCTCGAGAAGGTCATGATGCTCTTTTTGTGCTTCATCAATGGGTAGCTCTTCAAAATATTCCTGTTCATCTATGTCTTGAATCTCAACATGAGGTTCCTCCAACATTTTAACCTCTTCCAATCTTTTATTCTTAGATTTTATAGGAAAAGAAACAAATGGTTTTTTACTTTCATAGCTTTCCAATTCAATTTTTTTCTTTGATCTTGTCCTAGGGTAAGAAGATGTATTCATTACCTCTCTTGAGAAGTTTGATTATGTATTAGCTTTGGAAGCTACATCTGGCTGCTCTTCTTTCTGACTTTCTATGAAATTGTTCCTCTCAGGGAAACTTGTCCATGTTTCCACTGTTGTGTTCTTGAAGTGATATTCAGCCAACATCTTTATCAGTCCCTGATGATAGTAACTATTTTCCTTCCTGTCACTTTTTCCATTAACAACTTCAATAGGTTTGTGATCCTTTGATATGTTGGAGGATTTTGATGTGGTGCATATGTACCACACTATACCTTCCATCACATGTGAGGAATTTTTGAATGATGAGGATGAGTTCTCTCTGAGGTTCTTGAAACCATTCTCTTATGACTCCATTCTCCCAATTGAAGGTTCCTTTTCTGGACTTTTGCAAAAAGAAATTCCAATATTTTCCTTTGAAATGTTTTCCCATGTCATATCTTTCTCCTATTTGTGGAAACCCTGTAGCAAGGGCTATGCAATCCTCTGTTACAGGAATAGTTATATCTCCTATAGTTGTCTTCTTATTTTGATAATTTTCTACAAATTCCTCTATGACATTGCTATTGTATCCATTGAAATTTTGGAGAAATTCAAGTAAATCTGCTTTATGAAGTTTCTCTCTACTTTCCTGTGTCCATTTCTTTGATTGGAACCCCACTAGTTCAATTCTTCTTTCCATTTTGAAAGAATGCTTTGTGTGTTTTTTCATGCCGAAGTCATCAGAATGATACTCATTTGAATTTCGAAATAAGAAAAATAGATAGAGATTTTTGAAAACTTTGTTAACCAGGAACACTTCGAAATTCTCAGTTTGAAGGAAAAATTATGTAATTTTCCAAACAATATTTGTAAAAACTGTCACTCCCCTCTGTATTCATTTATGAGTTTTTGTATCTTAAAATAAGCAACTCGAGAATATCTTAAATTTTTTTGTGGGCTGTACATACCAGATTGCTTGGTGTTGAGATTGATTTGGTGTTGTTCTTAGTCTGCAAAACCCCTCTTTATGTCTTTATCTACCCCTATGGTTTGACAAAGAATTACGAAAATTGATTAATAAAGGGTTTCTATAAAAACTTAAGATCCTCATGATTTACACCCTACTTCTCAGCTCTTTGAGTTATCATGAGTCCTTTTTCGATTACTCCTTTCTCGATGCCAGCTATTTATTTCTCATAGAATTGTCAAACTGAAAACTGGAGTTCTTACCTGTAGCTACCCGCTAAGTAATTTCCAAATCCACGAGATAGACTGTCTGTTGACATGTTGAAAACATAAATTTTGGCATCCATTTCGTATTTACAGACTTCAATTTTGATTTCCTATGAGGATTTACTATGAGATTTTTAGGATATCTTAGTTGTAAAGGGAATGTATAACTAGTTTTCTGAACTGTAACTGTTGTCTTACTCTTGAATCTCATATTATACAGTCAGTTCATTTAACGAGTCTCAACTCTTTGATGACTTTATAAAAATAATATATCTCTAGTTTCGTCCCTTACCTCTTTTGATAACTTCATTTTCCAGTGCTAGAAGCTTCTTCTTTCAAATTTTGACTGTGCTTAATTTCCTGAGTAATGTGGCTCGAACACGATGATTTTGATTTGAATTCCTTGGCGGATTTCATATTGTGCCAAATATGTCCTTACTACCTTGTAGCTTTTGACAGCCCCTGTAGGTTTTCCCTATAAAGACTGACTTCTTAGAGGTTCACGAGACCATTATTGTAGAGGTTCTATTTGCCTGGTTTAATTTGAAAAAAACTAAGGTAATGCTTACAATCTTGCTTGTATTTTCCTCTTGTTTCTCTTAATGCTATAGTATGCTTATGACTCCGAAAATCATTCATTTCCCATTATATTGTACGTAGGATTTTCATTTCATTATGATATTCCCTCTACTCATAGCATAAAAATGCTTCATATAATTTGATGATGCTTTTTCTTTCAACTCCAAAACACAAGCTACTCAATTCATTATTTTAACTTTGTCCATTATGATGCGATTTCGATTCCTCTTATGTACAACTCTTATTTTTGCAATAATTTTTGACATTATAAATCTTGGATAGAAATCATCAGCGAGTACTTGGTTGTTCAACATACCAATTTTAGGTCAAATTTGACTTTTTGTAACAATATTCCAGGCTTTTAGAACAATGCTATCTTATTCCTTTTCTTGAGGTTGTCTTCATGAGAAAACGATGATGATTTTATTCTTTTGCATGAAAAATAAAATGAGGTTATTAGGATAATCATTTTGTCTCTTTGGTGTGATAACTCAATACTATCCCCAAAAATTATGAAGGCAAAGCTTTGTTTGTCATTATGCAGTCATGAAATCAATTCATGATATTGCTCTTGACTCTCTTCTACAACTTATATAATCTTTTCGATCTTATTTCCCATATATGTTTCTTAAAGATTGTTTCTTTAAATGTCCACTTCAAGGTCATTTAAAAAAACAGAGTCTCATTTTTACTGAAATGACTGTCTTTCAAAACAAAGGGTTCTTACAAGCTATGACCTCTAAATACTACCTTTCTTCAACTTGTTTGCTAAGTAAAAATTATTAATAAGCTTTCTTCAATTTTGACGTACAACTTAGTTTGAGATTAACCCCTTCTTATTTCATTTTTTAGAGAACACTTTCTTCTTTTCTCTTTTCAATCATATTGCATTGTTTTTGCTGGAAAGGAAAGGTGGTTTTCCCTCTAATTTTGCCTTAATTTTGAGGGAAAATGGAAGCATAGAAAGGGTTTATGGAAGGGTTTATAGAGTGAAGGATAGTTTTATGCATACAAAGAAAGGATGGATCAAGGTTTGACTAGTCTTTAATTACAAGAGTCAATTCAAAATCAAAAGCATTTTTTTTTTAATTACAAAACTTTCTATTGGTTCCTTGACTATAGCTTGATTGTAGAAGTATATTTGTAAAAATAGGCTCCTTCTTTGTTTCTCTTGAGATGAAGTAGTATTTTTGAAGTAGATCCTTTGGTTGTCACTTAAAATTTAACCTTTTTTCTTTTCACATGTCCCTTCTGAGAAATTTTTGTTGTTGAATGATCAAGTCCCTATGAAATTGAATAGCTTGAATTTGAAGTAGCTTGAAGTAATTGATTTTTAATGATGATAAGCATACAATATTTGAGGTGAAAAAAATAACAAAAGTATAAATGGTTTTGTTTCTCTCTCCCCCTTGCTTATTTGGAGATTTTTCCTCAAGTCTAGAATGTCAACTTGATACATAAACTGAAAATAAAGGAATTCATATTCTCCAATTAACTTGGTTTTCAAATATGAATTAGGATTTTTTTGTGCCAGAAATCTGGATTTTCACAGGCAATCTTTTTGTTATTTTTGATTTTTATTTTTTGATATATTATATATATAATATATATATAATAATATATATATATATATATATATTATATATATATATATATATAATATATATATATATATATGCTGCAATTAACGAAGGCATATGACTATCTTTTTCCAAAACTTGCATGTCCTTCTTCTGCTGAAAGTTTCTTCAGAAAATATCCTTATTCAGTGGGTTATTGTACACTTTAGTCTATATCCATTGACTAAGAATGATGTTGCAGGTTTGTCTATTGTTTTAATTGTCACTCATCCATTTTAAAATATTTCTTCTATTTCATATGGACCTAACCAATGAGTAGTAAATTTTTCTTTGAAATCTTTATATTTCAAATAAAAAAGAAGTGCCCATTCCCCTATATGAAAAATCTTCTTCTTAATAAATCTATCATGCCATTTCTTTCTTTGTTGCAGCACTAATGATGTATGTTCTACAACTTGTTTTCTAATCTCATCCAATT
The DNA here is from genome assembly GCA_000404065.3 of Pinus taeda. NCBI lineage: Eukaryota > Viridiplantae > Streptophyta > Pinopsida > Pinales > Pinaceae > Pinus > Pinus taeda. The sequence continues at coordinate 114,296 of APFE030786973.1, forward strand.
CATTGAGTTGCATTATTCTTTGTTTCTATGCTTATGACAGGTCCAGTCCTAATTCTGCTGCAAGTTTGTATGTATGGATCTAGAATTCAATTGGTAACAAAAATTCTTTTCCATAAACAAGCTGATAGGGGCTCAATCCAGTGATATTATTCCATGTCATTCTATAAGTCCATAGTGTTTCATTTAGTTTCTATAACCAATCCTTCCCATGCATATTCACTGTCTTTGTTATGATGTTCTCAAGGACTTTGTTTGTTGAATCCACTTGTCCATTTTCCTGCGGGTGATATGGAGTTGATTTCTTGTGCTTGATTTTGTATTTCTCTGTAATATACCTAACAAGATTTAAAGTAAACTGTGCTCCTTGATCTGCGACTATCTGTCTTGGAACTCCAAATCTTACAAATATCTCTTCAAAAAGAAAATATACTACTACATTTTCTGTTGCCTTGGTCATTGCTTTGGCCTCCACCCAGTTTGTTACATAGTCGGTACATACTAAGATGTACTTTTTACCATCAGAGGGTGGGTTGATAGGACCCACAAAGTCAAGAGCCCATTGTTCAAATGGATCTATAAGTACTTGTGTATTCAATGGCATTTCATTAGAAACTACAAGCCTTCATATCCTTTGGCAGCTGTCACACTTTTTAACATAAGTCTTTGAGTCTCTGAATATTGATGGACAATAATAGCCTAGATTCAAGACCTTGTACATTGTTATTTTACCTTCAAAATAACCACCACATGGTTCATCATGACATGATTTTAAATATCGAAAATTTCATATTCTCTTATGAATTTTCTAATTAAAAGATCAGTTCCAATATAGAAAAGGTCTCCATTAACCCAACTATATCTAGCACTATCTCTAATTATTTTATTTTTCTGTTTATTTGCAAAATGAGAAGGTAATTTTCTAGATGATAGATAATTAGTTATGTCAGAAAACCATGGGGTTTTAACTATTATAGAAAATAAGTGCTCATCGAGAAAATGATGAGAAACATGAACAATCTCAGCAGGAAGATGAAGCCTTGACAGGAAATCCACCACTTGATTGTCTTTTCCTGGCTGATCCAAAATAGTAACATTAAACTCTTGCATTAATAACAACCATATAGAGATTCTGCCATTAGTGATAGGTTTATTCATTAGCTATTTTATGGCTGAATGATCCGTATGAATGAACACTTGATATCCTATTATGTAATGACTGAATTTATTTATTTTATGCACAACAACTAGCATTTCTTTTTCAGTCACTGTATAACTCAACTTTGCTGGAGTTAGATTTTGCTGATGAAATATATAACATATTTAAATTGATTTTATTTTTGTCATAGAGATGCTCCTATTGCTATATCATATGCACCAATGGATATATGGAATGGTAATAACCAATTTGGTTCTCTGAGAATTGGTGCCATGGACAATTTGTGTTCGATTTTATCGAATGCATGTTGACAATCAGTATTCCATTAAACTTCTATGTCTTTTGTAAGTAGTGTAAATAATGGCAAAGCTATTTTATTGAAATTTTCAATGAATCTACGGTAATAGCTTGCATATCCCAAGAATCTTCGTACTTCTTTTTGAGTTGTTGGTGGTAATAAGTTTACAATGATTTCTATCTTTGCTGGATCCACTTTTATTCTAGATGATGAAATATGGTGTCCCAAAACTATCCCTTCAGCTAGCATCATAAAACATTTCTCATTGTTAAGAGATAGATTTCTGTCAATGCATCTTTGTAAAACATTTTCCAAATTGTTTAAACAATAATCAAATGTATTCTCATAAACAGTAAAATCATCCATGTAAACCTCTAAACATTCATGTATATGATCAACAAAGATGGCTAGGACTATTCTTTGGAAAGTAGTAGGTGCATTACATAATCCAAAATGTAACAAATTGTAAGCATATGTACGCCATGGACAAGTAAATGCAGTTTTGTCTCAATCCTCTAATGCTATCTTGATTTTGTTATAACCGTTAAATCCATCAAGAAAAGAAAAAAACTTTTTCCCTGCTAATGAATCTAGTACTTGATCGATGAATGGTAGTGGGAAATGATCCTTAGGTGTTGATTTATTCAATTCCCTATAGTCTAGATAGATTCTCCATTTTTCATTTTTCTGAAGAACCACAACTAAGGGAGAAACCCATTGACTATTAGAGATGGGGTAGATAAATCCTACCTGTATTAGTTTCTACAATTCTTCTTTTACTATCTCATTCATCATTGGATTCATTCTTCTTTGTGGTTGTCTTATAGGTTTGATAGTTTCCTCTGTGTAAATATGGTGGATACATGTTTTTGGATGAATTCCCTGCATATCTGTATAATCCCAAGCAAAATATTTTGAGTATTTTTTTAATAGTAGAATTACTTGTTCTTCCTGTGATGATTATAAATTGTTGCCAAGTTTAAGATTCTTTCGAGGTCTGATTTGAATCACTTTAATTTGAGAATTTATAATTGAGTTAACAGGAAAAATTGCTTCAAATAATGTTTGTAATGAATTAATAGTGCAAGTTTCCTGAAAACATTGATCTAACAATTGATTTTCAGCTTCATATTGGATGGTTCTTAGCCACTCTGAAATATCAGGTTTTGAAATGAAGAGATCTATTAAGTCTTGATTATCCTCTTCTCTAAAATCGAAAGCTTGATTAATGCTTAGAATATGTTGAATTTCTTCTTTTTGTTCATCAAGACAAGATAATAAAGAAGGACATTGAGCAGGAGGATATAGTTTTATGTGCTTTCTTTCATTTCCATGTGATATGATCATACTTCCTGATCTACATCCAATAAAGACATCAACTGTGGCTAACCATGGTCTGCCAAGAATTAGGGGATGGCCTCCTAAGTTTGATTTTGGTTGTAGGACTAGGAAGTCTATAGGATATTTCCAAGAATCCAAAGAAACAATGATATATTCAAGTACTCCTTCTAGCACTACTTTGGATCTATCAGCTAGTTCCAAAATTGTAGTGGTCGGTCAGATATTTGGCAAGTTCAAACATTTCATGGTTTATGTGGTCATGGCATTGATAGAAGCTCCTAAGTCATTAGAGTTTTAGAAACTGAAAAATTGTTGATTGAAATTGTTACCGTAGGTATTCTAGGATCAACATATTTTTCAATTATGGTATTTGTTGACATAAGACTAGCTAATTTCCCAATGACATGAATCTTAGGTGGATCTTGTTTCTTTTTCCAATTTTCGTTGTGTACAATTCCTTAACTGCCTTGTATAAATAGGAGTATCTTTAATAACACACAATGAAGGAATTTTAACACAAGATTTTTTTAATTAATGCAAAACATCAAATCCAAGAAGAGAGATTAAAGATTTTTTCTCTACTAACCTTTCCGGAAAAGGAGGTGTTTGACTTGTTATTATTCTATTCTTCTAAATTTGATGTTGTGCATTAAGTTTTTCAGGATGTCTCTCCTCCTCAATTTGTTATTCTATAATCATAGGAGAGTTTTTTTGTAAGATTTTTCCAGACCTTAAGTGGATGTTTTGAATAGGAAGAATTGAATATGATGTTCCTTATTTAGTATTGTATATTATCCTCTCCACTTTGTTACTTAGATTTGCTACCAGTTGGGCTGGTAATTGAGTTGGTCTGGGTGGTGTTTGGTTAGAAGGAAATTGAAGCTACTAAGGTTGTGTTAGTGCATGCAATGATTGTTGTGTAAATGGATTTGATTGAGGGGGTTATTTGGAGTTGTTGATATGGAAATGGTTGTTAAGAATATGGCTGTTAATATGATTGCTGAGGATAAGATTGATATTGTTGTTGATATGGTTGTTGAGGGTAAAATTATTGGGGAGGTTGGGCTCCATAAGCATATCCTTGTGAACTTTGTGAAGGTTGGTTGTGGTTTTGCTGAGAAGGTGATGCAGGAGAATTTGGACTTAGCCAACAATATGAAGGTCTACTCACATGTTGTGGCTAAACAAGTTGAATTTCATTGACCTGAGTGGTCAAAAGTTAGTTTTAATGAGAGGGTTGGATCTCTCAAGAAAATGAATTGTATTTCATTATTGTAATAGTTAGGAAATTGCCTTACTTTAGATTCAGGGATAAGTTGTTGCATAAGCATGTGATAGAGGTTGAAAATAGAGATTGAGTTGTTAGAATGATTAAAATAGAAGATTGAGTTGTTAAGCATAGTTAGAGTAGGATTCGACTCATAAAAAGAAGAAAATGTAATGTAGATGGATTGGCAGAGATGAGGGAGGATTGAGCGAAGTGAGAGTCGAGTAATAGAGCAAGGATTTCCATATTGAAACAGGGGTCTTTTAAATTGCTGTAATTGAGCTAGAGGGTGAGACTCTGTAACCATTATTGTAATAAATAATTGATGCAATGTGTGATTATATATCAAGTCTATGGAAACTCTCGTTTTTCCTCTGTTTATTTGTATTCCAAATGAATCAAGCATTTCCTTTGTTTTTTTATGCTTTATGTTATAAACTCAGAGTTCAACTGAAATCGCAGTCCTTAGTGTTAATAAAAGTGGTTGAAGGCTACTTAAATCCTAGCCGTTGATCTAAGTTCCAACCAATGGTGTGGAATCCTGCTGACCGTTGGATTATCCAATATCGCATCGCAATATTTGTTTACAAGGGAACATACCATAGGCCTTAATGAAATGTGATGTGCGATCGCCGCTTTATTGCATCACAACATTCCATCGATAGTTGAATAGACCTCATGCCTTAAGACCCTACAATGTGCGATCATTGATCCATCGCATCAAAATATTTCATTGGAAAGGGAACATGCCTTGAGAATTGGGAAACTGCGATATGAGATGGGCTATGCGATCATTGATTAAAATCACATCGCAACATTTGATGTGAAAGAACCAATCCCTAAGCACTACCATTGCGATTTGCGATTGCGATATAATGTGGACTGAGATCAATGTGTTATGATCTACGGTACAATACTTCCAAGTGGTTCTATTAAAAAGAGAGATATTTGTTGTCGGCTTATCATAAAGGAAACCAGAGTAGCACAACAAAGGCTGGAATATAAAGGGAAAGTTCAAACATGGGGTGATTGTTGATAATTCTTAAAACAATTGACTTCCTGCTTCATTTGTGGTATTAGAGCACAGTTTAACTACAATAAACATGCCACCGAGGAGAGGCGCTGGCATAGGTTGAGGAAGACCTGAAGCAAATGCAGTTCTGCTGGAGGAGATCTAAAGTCTACGTACGAGGATGGAAACAATTGAGACTGCTCAGAGAAGAACACCTAATGAAGGGGATGATAGTGCTAAAGAAGAATCTTCTGAGGAAGATGAAGAGGAGGAAAATGAAACTACCAGAGTTATTAAGATGTTGGCGAAAGTAGGAGGAAAAACAAAGGTGGAAATTACTACGTATGAAGGGAGTCTCAATGCAGAAGAGCTAATGGATTGGATGAGTTCATTAGACAAATATTTTGACTATGAAGAGGAGGCTGATGACAAAAAGAAGGTGAAATTTGTAGTTATCAAATTGAAGGTTCATTTAGCTATTTGGTGGGATGAAATACAAACATCCAGAACAAGGAAAGGAAAGTCCAAGATCAAGCAACGGGACAAAATTGTGAGCAAGATGAAAGCCAAATTTATGCCAAAAGATTATCATTTAAATATTTTTAAACAGTTACAAAATTTAAGGCAAAAAGGAATGTCTATTAAAGAATACACAGAAGGGTTTTATAGATTGAGTATTAGATCAGGACATGAAGAAGGTGACATGGAGAAGGTAGCCAGATATATCAATGGCTTAAGATATGACATACAGGACAAGATCATCTTGTTAAGTCTAAAGATTATTGAGGATGCCTATCAAGTGGGTTTGAAGGCAGAAGAGAAGATGTTGAGAAAACAGAATCAGAGGAATAGAGGAAGAAGCTCAGTAAGAGGTAGAGGAACTACCAGACCAAGGGGACAACAACATCAACATGAAGCAGGTAGTTCAAGTAGCAGACCACCACAAAGAGGAGATTTTAATGGAGGAAGATTTTCACCCAGAGGAAGAGGACGAGGTAGAGATATTTGATGATACACGTGTGGAGAATGGGGACATGTGTCGTGGGACTGTCCTCATAATAAACCAATAAGTCAGAGGAATGTGAATGTGGCTAAGGCAAAGCCAGAAACACCTCGACTTATGGAAAAAGAAGAATCCCCTAAAGTAGAAAAATCCCTGTTGTTGAGAAGGGCATTGCTTAAGGCAGAGAAAGAGATTGAAGAACTAGCACAGAGGAAGAGTTTATTTAGAACTACATGTAAATCCAAAGGCAAGTGTTGTAAAGTGATAATTGATAGTGGAAGAATTGATAACCTTGTTTCTACAGAGATGGTGGACAAGCTCGGATTAGTGAAGGCAGTACACCCTACTCCTTACAAAGTGTCGTGGTTGTAGAAAGGACATGAGATTATTGTGACAAAACAATGTAAGGTAGATATACAGATTGGTACATATAAGGATGTGATATTATGCAATGTAATTACAATGGATGTATGCCATGTATTGTTGGGAAGACCATGGCAGTTTGATTGGAAAGCTATTCATGATGGGAGGAAAAATACTTATATTTTGGAGAAGGATGGAAATAAACATACACTGCTGCCATTGAAGGATAATGCTGACAAAGGAGCACCTGGAAATAGCGTTATGCTGATGAGTGGAAAGGAGTTGTTGCAAGAGGTTGGAAAAGGTGAAGAAATGCATTTTGTTGTCATAGGGAGACCTAAGGTAATTTTAACTTCCACAAACTTAGATGATTTACCTGAAGAAATCAAAACTCTGTTAAATGATTTTGCTGATATTATTGTGGATGAGCTTCCAAATGCATTGCCACCAATCATGAGTATTAGTCATCATATTGATATAAAACCAGGAGCAAGTTTGCCAAAAAAAGCAGCGTACAGATTAACTCCCCAAGAGAATGCAGAAGTTGGAAGGCAAGTGAAAGAATTGATGGATAAGGGACTAATCAGAGAGAGTCTTAGTCCATGTGTTGTACCAACAATACTCAGTCCAAAAAAAGGAGGTGAATGGCGTATGTGTACAGATTCCAAAGCCATAAACAAGATCACTATCAGGTATAGATTTCCTTTGCCATACATGGATGATTTGATGGATTGTATGAGTGGATCAAAGTATTTTTCTAAAATAGATCTGAAGAGTGGATATCATCAAATAAGAATTAGAGAAGGAGATGAATGGAAGACTGCATTTAAAACAAACAGTGGGTTGTATGAGTGGTTAGTGATGCCTTTTGGACTCACTAATGCACCTAGCATGTTGATGAGATTGATGAATGAAGTCTTGAAGAATATGCATGCAAGTTTGTTATTGTTTATCTTGATAATATTCTAGTTTTTAGTAAAAGTAAAGAAGACCATGTATTGCATCTTAAATTGGTTTTAAGAACTCTTCAGAAAGAGAAACTCCTGATAAATTTGTAGAAATGTAGTTTTATGAAAGAAGAATTAATTTAATTGGGATTTGTAGTTTCTAAATAAGGGTTGAAAATAGATCCAAAGAAAGTCCAAGCAATTTGGAACTGGCCTATTCCCAGGAATATATTTGAGGTAAGAAGTTTTCATGGTCTGGCAAGTGTTTACAAAAAGTTTATCAGAGGTTTTAGTCAGATTTGTGCACCAATTCTTGAAACAATCAAGGAGACTAATTAGCCGTTCAAGTGGATAGAAGCAGCAGATAGGAATTTTAAATTGTTGAAGAGGAAAACCACAGAGGAACCAATTTTAGCTTTACCTGATTTTGAAAAAGTATTTCAAGTTGAAATAGATGCTACTGGAGTTGCGAATGGAGCAGTTTTGAGTCAGGGATAGAGACCAATAGTGTACTTCAGTGAGAAATTAAATGAAGTGAAGAAGAACTATTCTTCTTACGATAAAGAGTTTTATGCTATTGTACAAGCCTTGAAAAAATGGAGACATTATTTGCTGCCAAAGGAGTTTATATTGTATTCTGACAATCATGCATTGTAGTTCATAAAAAACCAACTGAAATTGAACCAAAAACATGCTAGGTGGGTAGAGCTTTTGCAGAGATTTACTTTTGTGATAAAGCACATAGGTGGTAAGTTGAACAAAGTCGTTGATGTTTTCAGTAGGGTAAGTTTTATTATGCAAGAATTAAAAGTTGGTGTTGTAGGATTTGAAGAAATGATTGAAATGTACAAAGATGATGCAGATTTCAAAGATATTTATGCAGCAATACAAAATCCAATAGTTCTTAACAGAAGTCAGTGGTCAGATTATCTTATCCAAGGAGGTTTGTTGTTTAAAGGCAACAAGTTGTGTATTCCAAATTATTCTATGAGGGAAAACATAATAAATGAGAAACATAGTGGAGGATTATTTGGCCACTTTGGACAAGACAAAACCTTTGCTCAAGTGAATGCTTTTTATTATTGGCAAAAAATGCAAGCTGATGTTAAGATATTTGTTGAGAAGTGCAGGATATGTCAGCATGCTAAATGGAGAAGCCAGAATACAGGATTGTACCAGCCATTTCCAATACCAGACTGACCATGGGATGCAGTTAGCATGGATTTTGTTTTGGGATTACCTAAAACTCAAAGAGGGAATGATTCCATTTATGTTGTGGTAGATAGATTTTCCAAGATGGCACATTTCATTGCTTGTAAGAAGACTAATGATGCAACACATATAACTAATCTATTTTTTTAGAAATTGTAAGATTACATGGATTTCCTGTAAATATTGTGTCTTATAGAGATACAACGTTTGTAGGGCGTTTTTGGAGGACTCTTTGGAAGAAACTAGGAGCTAACCTCAGTTTCAGTTCCCCATACCATCCTCAAACAAATGGATAGACTGAAGTAGTAAACAGGAGCTTGGGATACATATTGAGAAGTTTAGTGTATCAAAATCCTAAGCAATGGGATTTAGCACTAGCTCAGGCCGAGTTTTCTTACAATGACACTCCAAACCGAAGTACAAGAATGAGTCCATTTTATATTTTTTTTGGGATGAATCCAAGAGGTGTGTATGAGCTCAAGAATTTGGGTAAGCAAGAGTCAAGAAGTGCAAAAGCTAAAGAGTTTATAGAGCAGATGTAGAGACTACAAGAAGATGTCAAAGGCAGATTGCAGGAAAGCAGTGGCAACTACAAACAAAGAGTACATATGAAAAGAAGAGAGAAAGAATTCCAAGTGGGAGATTTAGTGATGGTGTATTTGAGAAAAGCAATATTTCCTACTAAGACTGATAATAAACTAAAAATGAAAAAGGTAGGACCATGTATAATTGTAAGGAAGTTTTCAGCTAATGCTTATGAAATTGAATTACCAGAAGGATTGGAATATCACCTATCTTCAATATTGTAGATTTGTATCCATACAAAGGGACAAAGACAGAGCTACAAGAGGAAACTACAGAAAATGAAGTTCAAACTTTGAACTGGGAAGAACAAATGCCAAAGACCATTAAGAAAGAAGTGGAAGCTGTTTTGGAGAAAAGAGTATCCAAAAGAACTAGAGGACAGATTTATTTTCAGTATATAGTCAAATGGAAAGGACAACCAGTGGAGGATGCTAGCTGGTTGACAACAACAGAGTTGTAGAAGTATGGAGTAAGCCCTGAAAGTCTGAGGGATGATTCTTTTCTTCCCTAGGAGTCTGAAGCAGGAGCATCTAGACTTAGCTAGCAATGTGAAGGTTCGTTCACATGTTGTGGCAAAACAAGTTGAATTTCACTGACCTAAGTGGTCAAAAGTCAGTTTTAACAAGAGGGTTGGATCTCTCAAGAAAATGATTGGTATTTCATTATTGTAATAGTTAGGAAATTGTCTTATTTTAGATTCAGGAATAAGTTATTGCATAAGTGTGTGATAGAGGGTGAAAATAGAGATTGAGTTGTTAGAATGATAAAAATAGAAGATTGAGTTGTTAAGCACAGTTAGAGTAGGATTCAACTCATAAAAAGAAGAAAATGTAATGTAGACGGATTGATAGAGATGAGGGAGGATTGAGCAAAGCGAGAGTCGAGTAATAGAGCGAGCATTTCTAGATTGAAACAAGGGTCTTTTGAATTGCTGTAATCGAGCCAAAGGGCGAGACTTTGTAACCATTATTGTAATAAATAATTGATGTTGTGTGTGATTATATATCGAGTCTATGGAAATTCTTGTTTTGCCTGTTTATTTTCATTTCGAACAAATCAAGCATTTCCTCTATTTTTTTTATGGTTTATGTTATAAACTCAGAGTTCAACAGAAATCGCAGTCCTTAGTGTTAATAACAATGGTTGAAGGCCGCTTAAATCCTAGCCATTCATCTAAGTTCCAACCAACGGTGCGAAACCTGTCGACCGTTGGATTATCCTATATCGCATCGCAATATTTGTTTACAAGGGGGCAGACCTTAGGCCTTAACGAAATGTGATGTGCGATTTCCACTTTATCGCATCGAAACATTCCATTGACAGTTGAATAAACCTCAAGACTTAAGACCCTGTGATGTGCGATCTTCGATCCATCACATCACAATATTTCATTGGAAAGGGAACGGACCTTGAGCATTGGGAAACTGCGATATGCGATGGGCGATGCTATCATTGATTAAATCACATTGCAATGTTTTATGTGAAAGAACCAAGCCCTAAGCACTGCCATTGCGATTTGTGATTGTGATATAACGTGCACTGTCGAATCAATGTGTTATGATCTATGGTACAATACTTCCAAGTGGTTCTATTAAAAATCGAAATATCTGTTGTCAGCTTATAATAAAGGAAATCAGAGTAGCACAACAAAGGCTGGAATATAAAGGGAAAGTTCAAACATGGGGCGATTGTTGATAATTCTTAAAACAATTGACTTCCTGCATCAGGAGGCCAATCCTGCCATGGCATAGAAGCATTCCATGAAGTTTGAGTAGGATATTGATAATTTTGAGGAATTTGTTGAGTAAATTTTTGAGGTAAATTTTGAGGAATATGTGTAAACCATGGTTGCCAAGGTCTTTTTGGTGCCAATTAATAGAGAGAGTCAATTCCTTGACCGCATTTATTGAATTTTCTTGTAATTCCTTTAGCTTTGGACAATTATCGGTTAGATGATTTTCAGTACAAATTCCAAAAATTTGAATACCATCTAAAGGACATTCCCTTAGTAGATGGTTCTTCCTACATTTAGCACAAAAAAATGATAGTACTTGATCTTGTTCATATTCTTTCTTTTTAGCCTTAAGTACATCAACTTGTGTTCCTAATGTGCTCAAGGTATTAGTTTTAAAATTCCCAAACAAATTCCATAATTCAGCTCTTGTTATGACTCCTGTTGCCGATTTAGTAACTTTTGAATGTGTCTTTGTTTCCACTTTTAGTTGTCCCTATGGAATACTTTTGACATAATTTTACAATTTCATCAAATGGAAAATATGGGATGTTTCCTTTTCCCATCACATTGAGAATATAAAGATACTAATCTCGTATTCCTTTGAGAAAAATTGTTCAAATGGTATCATGATATAAAGAATTTTGCTTGGATTTTTGTAAGTTGTAAAGAAATCATTCTAAGTATTCTTCCAAACTCTCATCTTCTTGTTGAGACATTCTAAAAATATCTTCCTTCGAAACTCTAGCCCTACAATAGGATTGATACTTCTTAAGAAGAAATTTCCTCATGTGTTCTCCTAATCCCATAAACTATTTTAATGTAGCTTCTTTAAGAGTAGCAAGAAAAAGACGAAGCTTATGTGTATCATCAATATAACAATAAGTACGACATAAGATATCAAATTCAAACATGAATGAATCAGGATCTTCAGAAGACATTCCATAGAAATTTGGTAAGACAAAAGGTGATATATTCTTCATTTTTACCTCTTCTCCAAGAATTTCTCCAGTATCTATAATTGGGAATCCAAAAGTAGCTTCTTTATCATTGTCTATTTCTACATCCTATCTTCTCTTATTATCATGTTCTCTTTTGGCATCTTCTTCTCTTTTTCTTTTTGCTTCTCTTCTCATTTCTTCCTCCCTTTTTCTTTTCCATGTTCTATGTTTCCTTTCATATTGTAATCTTTGTTTTAGAGTTAGTATTGGGATATTAGATCCTTGTCCTTCTTCTACCATGTATTTTTCAGCAGTTTCAAATGTTTTAGTAACAAATTGATATTGTGTATCTTCAACTTGTTTTGTTTGTTCGGGGATAGGTTGATCTAGTTGCTCAAGGGTAGGTTGATCTAATTGTTAAAGAATAGGATTATAAATTGGTTTTCTTGTCTCTCGTCATTTTGCTATGGAAGATTTTCTTGTTTGTTTTCTTTCTCTTCACTTCACAAGCTAACAAAGTTTGTATTTCAACAAGCGTTAACCTTTGTCCTGAATGTTGTTTTTCCTCTAAATCTTCCAAAGTTGGTTTTCCAGCAATTGGTGTAGTTAATTTGAATGTAGGTAGTCCTCCTTCCACTAATGGTTTAATAGTTGGGGTTATTTTTGTTGTATATCTACCCTTTTTGTCTCTTTGTCTAGGCATAAATGACCATAACGAAAAATCCTAATTTTTTGTTTTTTTTGTTTTTTGTTTTTTTGTTTTGTTTTTTTGTTGTTTTTTTTTTTTTAATTTTTTTCTGAACTATCTTCCTAATTAGTTATATCCAAGTATGCTTCCCCAGAAACGTTGCCAAAAATGTCAGTGCAATTTATTGGGTAAATTAAAACATGTATTTTACTTATCAATCCAGGTTGGTAAACTTAGAAGCAAACCAAAGTTTATGGAATCTTGGATTAAACTATTGTAGAAAGTAGTTGTGAAAATAATGGAAATGAATTTTACAAATATAATTTATTCTAAAAAGAAGTAAAACATTTAGATCTACTTTATGAAAGCATAAAAAATGATTGGTCAATGATATTAGTCTACTATAGAAGATGGAGAAGAGGCTCTTTTCTAAGAGTCCCGAGTTGTCCTTCCACAATATTTCTATAATAACATTGCCAAACATCTAAGAAAGCATGAGAGAATGTAACTATGGAAGAAAATAATTTTAGTCTAGAGAGGTATATAAGAAAGTGAATCTTGTTTTAGCCTAGCCCTAGCTCATGGAGAAGAGGCTATTTTCTAAGAGTCCTGGTTGTCCTTCCACATACAAACTAGATACTGAAAGGAAATCAATCATCACACAACAAAACATGGCCATAACATGAATTGATATTGAAAATATCTACAAGCAGCTATATCAAATAAATATGTTGAACATAGATAATTAAATCTAGCATATGCACAACTAAGAACATTACTCTACAACAAAGCGTACTTAGCTTAGTATGGGGGCCCTCCAACCTTTCCTGGTACACCTTTAAAAACACTAAGCTACAAAAATCCATTCAAATCATACAATATGCGTAGGAAAATGATAAAGAAAGTCTCTGTCTTCAATTATCTTCAGAAAGTAATAGTCTCAAAGTCGCAAGTTTTTTTCAGATCTCTTCTAACTATGAATGTCTTGCTTAAATAGGAAAAATCATAAAAATATAAGCTAAAAATGTTGTAACAACTAAAAATAAACCTAATCCATCTTATAAGGTCGAAATTATCTATTTGTTACACAAAATAAGGATGAATCCTAAGAAATTATAAAATTGCCCCTGATTCAGGGGATTTCCTGAGTGACTGGTTAGGTTTGACCAATGTTGACTGGCTATCTTCTAGCTGATTTGATGTGATCCAATAGGTGTTCATCCATCCTTGGTTCCTATTGTTTCCAGATATGCATTTGATTCGATCCTAGGTGTCCTGCAACCATGACTTTAATCGAGCCATTACAAGATTTTCAAGTTCTATCCAAATTTAATTTTAATGCTCAATTTTGATTCAAACACTAAAATAATTAAAAGACATAGTTTTATTACCTTGATATGCATAAAAGAGGAAAAATGAGGTGAATATTATTTTAAAGTAGTGAGAAATTGTGGTAAATGATGAAATGCATAAGGTAAAAATAAGCCAAAATCGGAGGCCAACAATGTCGTGTAATTGGAAAAGGGATAATTCGAGGCTTGGTTCAATAACCTTTCACCGAGGTAAACTCAAGAAAACAAACACTGGTAGGTATGGCTAATCTCAAACAAAAATCTCTTGGTTCTAGTTTCTGACACACAACAATATGCACCTTAACATTGTTGTTGTAGTATATATGAACATAAGGAAGGAAAGGAGAGAAATCGATGTAGAGGGCTAGACATAATGCAGAATCCTAAGAAACAATCCCTGACAGAATTATGGAATAGTGAGGAGGTAAAAAAGAAGAAAAAGTGGAGTGCAAATTAAGGTCTCAAGCTCTATGCCTCATGAATACATTTGTCCCCAAACAACAATAAGTAAATCTTGATCACATATAGGTATTGTAGGTTATCAAATAACACAAGTAAATTTGTTGTTACATAGTTATTCTAGGTTTCAAATAACATGAGTAAATATTTTGTTACATAGGTAATTTTACTACTTAGCAGCAAACATACAACCATGAATGAGAGTGAAACCAACAACTTCATTACACGATTTTGAAGGAGGAAATACATACATGAAGTGATAGACGAAGGGGAAACATACTGCGGATTTCTCTAATTGGAATCAACAAAATAGTTTCATTAATTCTTCAAGATGGAGTCCAAATCAACAGTCCATTACATTTAGCATTTGTAACAACCTAAGGTCCTCATGAACAAGAAAACTGAACCAAAGTGGAACCATAAAATTCAGGCCTCTTGGGTGCAAAATTCTGGAACCCCTCTTAATTGTTTCTTCCCCTCTTTTTATAAGGAGAGGGGGAGCTTTGAAAGCAATTATAAAATATCTCAGTTGAGCTGTAGCTGTTTGATCGACTACCTGTCTTGGTGTGAAAAGGTCTACTGCCCAAATCATTACAAAGGATTTGATTCCTTTATTTAAAATTCAGAAATTATAGAATAAAATAAATAACAAAAACTAAATGATGATCAAGGAAAATATTTTCTTCACATTCATATGATGGACTCTAATCAGGCCACATATTTTCCACGAAGTTATTCTTTAGATACTTAGCCAACCAAATCATTGCAAAAGTTTTGATTCCTTTCTTTAAAGTACGAAGAATCACAAAAATATCAAAATGGAACAACTAAATGATGATTGAGGGAATATCTCCATGCCATTCTTGTGATTGCCTTCGATCATGCCACATCTTTTCCATGCTACTCTTCTTCAGCTACTTGGCCGATTTGCATATCACTTTCCTCTTAACCACTTGAACTTCCCACTTTGTAGAGCTGGGAGCGATGAAATGTGGTGGCCTTAGTGGTGTTCACGAGTCATAGCTGTTGACTCATCCATCTCTTACCTCTTTGCATCACACCATCAAAGCCCAATATGTCCTATAATATTATCGTAGTGCTATATCCAAGCTTTTCCTTATTAGAAATTTATTGTTAAAAGACATTACGAAAACAACGAGTTCTGATTCCCTTGGCCCTTTTCCATTACTCCTTGAAAAGTGTTTCCCATAAGTCCAAGGGCTGTGACCTGTCACTTAGCCTTAAGGTGCTAAGTATTTAGACTCTTGCTAGGGGCCCTTCTCCCTTTGTTAACTTCTCTGCACCCTTCGTTTGTTGAGCTTTTATGACCATGTGGCAGCCCCAATATCGGAGCTCCCTTATTAGAAAATTTTCAAGTGCCAATTGTTATAAAGTGCCGACATCCTCAACCTCCGATATGTGATCTACGATATGATGTCATCACTCCATGTGGAATATCATGAGTGGTGACATGTGTCACCCATATTTGTCCCCTTAACCCCCCTCAAAATTACAAAACTTCTTGCCATGTGTCATGCCATACCGCCATGTCAGGCTGACACCAAATGCCAGTATAGCTTTATCAGAACCAATAATATGCTACCACGTGTATTTGTCAGAGCCAATCATATGCTGCCATGTGTAGCTTATAAGAACCAATCATATGCTGACACATGTTTTGGATCAGTATAAGCTATAATATCCAATTCATTCCCTTTAGGATTCCATAAACCAAAATTAGTTGTCCTTTTGAGATATCTAAAGACCCTTTTCACAACAAGGTCATGAGATTCTTTTGGTGTTACCTGGAATCGTGCAACTTGTCCAACTCCCTACATCACATATGGTCTAGAAGTTGTCACATATAACAGGTTACCAATCATGGATCTATATAATATTTGGTCATATTCCTTAGATTCACCATCATTGCTTAACTTGCATCCTGTCACCATGGAAGTGCTAACTAGCTTGCAATCCTTCATGCAAAATTTCTTCAACATGTCCTTGATGTATTTGGATTGAGAGATGAACATTCTATCTTCTTCCTCATAAATTTGATGTCCCATGAAGAAATTTAATTCTCCAAGTAAATATATCTCAAACTCCTTATGTATGTCTCCAAAAATTTCTTACTCAAGCTATCGTCATCACTACCAAAGATGATATCGTCCACGTATACTTCTCTGAGATTTAGGTTGTCTTGTTCAAACTTAAAATATAAGTTTCCATGGACACTTCCTTTTCTAAAACCTTTTTTCTACAAATATTTATCTAATATGGTGTACCATGCTCTAAGGGATTTCTTGAGACTATACATTGATTTCTTTCACCTGCATACATAATATATCTTATCAGTCAGTATAAATAATTTGGGTTAGCTATGTAAACTTTCTTCTTCCAATTCTACATTCGGGAAGGTTGATTTGACATCCATATGATACACTTTGATCTTTCTTGAGCAAACATATTCCAATAACATCCAAATGGATTCCATTCTGGCTAGGAGAGTGAACATCTCCTCGAAATCAATTCCTTCTACCTAAGCATATCCATTGCAGTTATGGATTTATTTCTGGTGACCTGCCCATCTTCATTCATCTTGTTCCTAAAAACCCATTTTGTGCCGATGACATTTTTGTCTTTTGGTCTTAGCACTAGATCCCATGTGTCATTCTTTTCAATTTGATCAAGTTATTCATTCATGGCCTTGACCCAGTGTTCATCATGGCTAGTTTCATAAAAAATGCTAGGCTCAAAGGTGGATAACAAGGCATAATGTTTTTCTTTTACCACATGTGCTAGCTTCCTTCTTTTGGTCCCAATTCCTGCATCTATGTTTCCAATTTCCTGGTCCAGCAAATGATTTTTCTGGTACCATTTCTTATGTTCTTTAGAATATTCTTGAGATGTTTGTTGACTAATATCTGTTGGTTCCTCTAGTTCTTCTTCTAATGACTCTTCCTTCACCTTCTCTTCTTTTCTTGGTTCTTCTATATTTGGTCCCACTGAATCTTGTCTAGTCTCTCTCTTACATCCTTCATCAAATGTCACATTGATGGTTCCCACTATTTTGTTGAGTCTCAAATTGTAACGTTTGTACACCTTGATTTTGGTGGAGTACCCAACAAATATGCCTTCGTCCACTTGGGAATCTAACTTGCCAATATTCGAGTCATCCCTCTTTATATAACACTTAATTTCAAATATTTTGAAGTGTTTGACATTAGATGGCCTTCCTTTCCACAATTCATAGGGAGTTTTGTCACCGTTACTCCTGAGAATTCCTCTTTTCAGAATATGAATTGTGATTTCAACTGGTTGGACCTAAAAGGTATTGCTTAATTTTGAGTCACTCAACATGGCCTTAGCCATTTCAACTACAGTCTTGTTCTTTCTTTCTGTGACTCCATTTTGATGAGGTTTCCTTGCTACTAAGAACTACCTTTTTATGCCATGTTCTTCATAATAGTGTTGAAATTATTTAGATGTAAATTCACCTTCATTTTCCAATCTTAAGCATTTTATTTTTATATCAGTTTCATTTTCAACTATTTCTTTGTATATCTTGAAGTGCTTAAAAGCTTTCGATTTCTTCTTAATTCAACTAATCGTTGTCATTCTAGTGTAACCATTGATAAACGATATGAAATATAACTCACCTTTTAACCCTTTAGTTCTCATAGGTTCATATAAGTGTATGTGCACTAGCTTCAATGGATTTGAGGTAGAATGTTCTTAGTATTAAATTTGACCCCTGTCTGTATTCCATGCTGACAATGCTTGCATATGCCATTTGTTGATTTTGTAATTTCAGGAATTTATTTGACTCTTTCCTTCTTACTAACCTTGACAAGGTTGTAAAAATGAGTGTGACCCATTCTTCTATGTCATAGCCAAATTTCATCTTCCTTTTTGTCGCAACATGTTTTCTTTCTAATTTCATATAGATAATACAAATTATTAAGTCCCTGAGATGTTGTAGGAACTATTTTATCTATCTTTTTCTTTCTTATTTCACACCTTTTGGAATAAAAAAGAACTGTGTGTCCCTGTTCGCACAATCTAAATTATGCTCAATAAACGTGATTCAATTTCTCCATGAGCAAGGAATTTTTTGCCTTGGCACCTTTACCTCTAAGCTTAACTATGCATTTTCCCAAAACTTTGGATGATCCATCATTTCTGAATGATACTCTTGTTATTTGTCCTTTCATAAGTCTATGAACCTATCCTTGTCTCCTATCATATGCTTCGAACAATTGTTTTTGACTAACCATTCATGTTTCTTGTATTCTGTAGTGAACATAAGTGTTGTAGTGTTTTCTTCTCAATGATGTACGAAAAGAACCCACATAAGATTGTTGATGAAAAACAATCTCAACAATATAAATGGTTGTTAATGATTGTAGATCTGCAACTACTGGTAGAAACAAAACCTACCAAAATTCTGATCTATGCCATAATCATAGTTAAATAGCAAAAGAAAGAGTAATAACTCCAATCATCCAATGGAAACTAGATATGTAAAGAATAAATATATAATAACACCTGTGAAGAGAACAGATAAATGTTACTAGTCCCCCTCTATGGGATGGGTTCTTGGCTATCCTCAAACGTCTTCAGCTTCTGTAGAGTCTCTCTCCTCTATAATGCATAAATCCAACAAAGATATGGTGTGCGACAATGAAAATAATCAGAGTTACAACATTGAGTGCAACAATGAAAATAATCAAAAGTGAATAATGAATGGGAAACCCTTCTATTTATAACAAAATATCGAGTTATCCTCGAATAATGAGCAATAATAAAATATTATTGATCCCATTCTTAGAATAACCACTTGTAATATTTTATTATATTTGTTTAGGCGGGAAAAAGTATTTAAACTTTTATTTAGAAATAATAAATAAATAAATGATTTATTTATCATCTCAAGGAATTAGTTAACGAATAATACACAAATAATGATTTATTTAATTATTCCTAAGGGATTTAGTCAAATTTGACAAAGAATAATAATTAATTATTCTTAGAGAAAAATAAGAAAAATAATGATTTATCTATTTATTCTTCATGATTGGGTCAAATTTAACAAGGAATAGTAATAAAACAATGGTTTAATTAATTATTCCTAGAAGAAAATCAAATAAATAATGATTTATTTAATTATTATTCATAGGTTTGCCTATAAATTACTTAAAAAAGGAGGTTTATTAAGTAATTTATCACAGTGAAAGCAATTTTACTATGGTAAAATTGGCTTTACATGGTGTACTTCAATTCATCTAGTAAACTAGGCTAGATGATCAATTTTTTGGTGATAAAAAATTTCCCCCCAACGTATGAGTGTTAGGAGCAAAATGTATGACCGAAGTACATTGTAAAGACACAATCACTCAAACAACACAGAGGAGTCAAGGAGAGAGAGAGAGAGACGAATGAAGCTGAATTGAGAGAGGATAGGGACAAATAGGGCGAGACTAATGCAAGTCTCCTTTTATGTTGTGGTACCAGACCTCAATGTGGCAGAGGAGGCATACCCATACCCACCAAGATAACTTAGTACAAAAATAATGGTTTGCCCAGACATATAAATTTGAGCAATGAAGTACATGCTGAATGGTACGTGACATGCTGGCATAACGGAGCCAAAAAATAATACAATGTGTCCCATATACATAATGCACCTGGTAAAACATGAGTTGGGATTGAATACAATAATATTTGAGTACATGAGATACAAAGTCTCTTCCCTTAAAAAATGGGTGGGAGGGAGGGTAGAACAACCGAAGAAACCCTGCTGTTGGGAATGGGTTCCCCTAAGAGCAGTTTTGGGACAATTTTGTAATAAAGTTGTAAAGTCTCCACATTTTGTGGTCGGAGAGCGTGAAGGTGTAAAGAGTCATAAAGGGTTGTCTGCCCTTATTTTGTAAAGTGTCAAGTCGGTTGTAAAGACCTACCCATGGTCCGTGGACCATGGGATTGTATAAAAAGGAGCTAAGTAAGTAAGCTCTAGGTAGCTTTGGAAGCTTTTTGGTAGCAAGTTCTAAGTGTATTTGGGTCTTAGCATAGGTAGAGGCTTTGCAGCTAAGTGTGCAAAGGCATAGGGTGGAAGTCCGTAGCTGAGCGCATGGACCCCTACAACTGTGTGCATAGGGTGAATAGAGTCTGTATTAAACTGGGAGATATCGATAAAGAGAAGTATTCTGCAATCACTGTGTATTTAGTCTCTGTTAATGCATCTGATTATATTGCAATATGGGTTTATTTTACAATGTTTATTTGATGTGCGAATGTATGTGATTACATTTGTTAATTGAACACAAGCAAGAATATCAGTTTATGCGATGCTAATTGTAATTGATTGGTAAGATAAGTAAAACACTTGAGATAGCTTGGGAACCTATACAATACATTGTCTTAGGAACACAAAAGTACTTGAACCGTTGGTTAGGGCTACGCAAAGGTCAATCGTACACCTTCGTGGAGGTACTAAAATGCGGGATAGAGGGTAGATCGATAAAGCCCTAAGGCTTAGTGACCTACACGAAGGCAGGAACAGGGGGTATAAACTGACATCATGACCATCTCAGGGTGCAGAAACTTGGTTCCAGCATCCCCCCATACTGCTTCGGGTGAGACTTCGGTCTGTGCTCCACAGGCTGATGTCGAAAGGGCTAGTAGTGTATGGATTTGTTTGGCTGACTAATGTTGAACCTAGGTCAGGGCCCACGAAGACAAAACCTGTTGAACAAGGAAGGGCTCTGCAAAAATGAATGGATCATATGGAGGAGACATACATGCTATGAACACTGTGATCGGTAGGAACCCAACCCATCAATTCTGTAGAACTGCATCTGAGGCTATAGCATAGTAGATATGCATCTGAGTATGTGGGGCAACTACTTGAAGGGCCACCCCCTCATGAGGTCTGAAACATCTCACACACACCTTGGAATCACTGGTACAATCTACTGCATCACTGCAAGTGTATGGATCATAAACATGAAATGACCAAGTCAAGGGGTAATAATGGGCCCCCCTGCTCGATCCAAGGCGTCGAACAAGAATGGAAGCTGGAACCAAGATGCACCACCCTCTAGGTCGTTCTTCTAGAATAAATAAGCTGATGTCAATAGAATAGGGCCCGCGATAAATGAGGTAATGATGATCCTCAACTAAAGCATGAGGGAAAATAGTAATGTGATTGATGGACTAACACCAGGGATAATGGGACTGAGGGACAAATAGCCGACTTCCCTTGTTAGAGCATAAAGTGCATGGTTGACCTGGTAGCAACTGACTCAACTCCGAAGGGGATGGAGACAGCATGACTGGAGGGAAAAATGGGCAACACAGGATGAATAGTATGAAAATATGGATGGAATAATGTGACATGATATGATGGGACATGAAATAGACTCCAAGAATGTAAGGGTGACTCATTGCGGATGCTCTAAACAAGGGTGACTCAATGACGTTTCCACATAGATTAGGCCCAGTGGGGACCATGAAAACATGAGTAAATGATGGTTACTCATGATGAAAATTGAAATATGGTACGAAAAGTATTAAGAGGAGTTGGGCCTCAAAGTACAAGTGTCTCTTTATGGTGAGAGTCGACTTTGAGAGGCGATGAAGTGACCTTTCTTGGAAAAATGGTTCTTGGTGAAGTGTAAAATCATCAAAAATTGAGGAAGACCCATTTTAGAGCTCGGTGAGAGCTTTCTAATGGTTCTAATGGTTCGTCAAAATGATCTATGGTCTAGTTGCAATGGACGATAGAAAAAATAGGGATTTTTTTATGAAAGGACATTTTCCCTCCAATTTGGACTCATTTGCTAACTGAGTTGTGGTGAATTTGGAGAGGAGGAAAAGGCCCTAAATCTTATGGAGATCATAGTGGAAAAACGGACTATCAGAATTAGGATCTGTGACTTTCAGGTGGGTGGCCTTACTCATCTCTTCAATTTCATTGGTTTATTTCCTAATTTTTGGCACCCGACAGCTCCCTGAGAGACTGTTGCTCTTGCTCATGGTCGCATCACACTTTCTAGGCCCAGAAGTGTGATCTGGCTCGCAGGAAACAACTGGAAACCTATGAGTTCACACCTTCTGGGAAAAAAAATGTGATCTATGGTTGGAGAAAGAGTTGATATGCTGACCTGGTGGGGGCTGCAGGTTGATCAACGTAGCCGGTTGTTTTCTTTTATGAACTGACAAGACATGTGGTGTTTTGTAGATATGGAAGAGTTTAAAATCAAATGGCATGAATGAGAATTGGATAATATTCGATCTGATATCCAGGGGGATTAGGTGGTTTGAGGGCATTGGCTCATTATGGGGTTCTGAAGTTGGTAGAGAACCCATTGATGAGGGCAGGTGAGCCCTTGTTATCAAGAATTGTGAGATATTGGGATCCAGACCAGGAGGTCTTTGTCGTGCAGGGGCACAAGATTGAGCTCACATTACAAGATATTTACTTTTTGACCGGACTGCCTCCCCTTGGAGTGGTGGGGGATATTCATTTGGTGTTACCTCGTGGGAGGAACATTACTGAGTTTGTGGAGCACCATTGTCGATGGGGTGTTTGTGTCAAGGGCCCGAATATCCTGCATGTTGATTTAGAGAGGCTAGAGACACAGGCTATTTCCGTAACTATGCTACAAGTCTTAGGAAGCCAGGTGTTCCACCACATCACTGCTGCGAAGATGATGTTAGTTAAGAGTGTTTTGGATGGGAACTACTATGGGTGGGCGTAGATGATGCTGTCATCGACGAAACGATAGTTGAGTCTTTGTAAGAGGCAAGTGAATCGTGACCACACTTTTGGTATAGTACTGTGTACATTCTTCTTTGAGAAGATATCCACTATATGTCCTCATGTACAGATTGGAGATGGGGGCCCACAGGATCCCAGGATGCACCGCTGGGGGCAGCTACTATGGAGAGGAGGAGGAGGGGGAGTCGAACGGGTGTTCTGACCCGAATTTTTCACACACTGGGATCATATTCCACTTTACATTGACGATTACGCTTATAGTGGGATGAACTAACAGGGGGATCCTGACTTACCACTTCCGCCTGGGCGAGCATGGGGACTAGACGGTAAGTGTCAAGTTGCTATGTTTTATGGTGCATTTTATATTTCTGTCACATCTATATGGTACTGAGTGTGAAATATGTTGTATGCATACATAGCACTAGTGAAGCTGGTAGAATATGCAAGCCGAGCCGCAGCGCCTGGGGCCGTAGATCGTGGGACATCTTCGTCACAGCAGGGTCCAAAGGATAGTGCGCTGCTTGATGATTTGCATCGTAGGTTTGATGTACCCTTGACCCAGGTTTCAGAGTGTGGATGGCACAACTTAGAGGATCAATACATAGATGAGTACATCAGTATTCCCTCAGAGTGGCGAGGTATCATGTGGCTCGTGGTGATGGCAGGTCAGGAAGTACGTGATCTACGTGCAAGTGGAGCAGATCCTTTGGCACGAGATTCGCCAAACAGTGACTAGATGCAGGGACATGTGGGTCCCTTTGATTGTGATTTTTGTAACATGCTATGGGCATGTAAGATTTATTTAGAGCTATGTCTCCAAACACTTTTATGATACAGAATATGATTATGCATTTTATAGGATGATGATGGTTCACCATTTGTTTTGGTTATCTTCTATGGTATACATGTTATAAATGCCAATCTAGAATGTTGTTTGCAATGGTATCTACGTAGTGATTTTGGGCTCTAAGCACATGACTGAAAGTAATAGTTTCAAATTCACGTACCAATAACTTCACTCGTAGATATTTTCTAAATAAGACTTGGTTATGCACATTATACACACCATTCAATTGCATGACAAATAGAAAGGAATCTAAATGAACATGAGGATGGAGGGTGCGACGAGCAAGGGCATCGACTAACAAACCTATCACTGCATCATATTCAACTAGATTATTGGTGGCAGATCCAATGCACACATCATTTGAAAGGACTAACGTATGCAAGGAGGTAAAAATGGCCCAGGCTGCCAAGGCTAGATTCCATGAAAAGAGACTTGCATCATCGGCATGACCGATATACAGTGTGGATGATGGATCCATGTGAAAGGTGCAAAAGACAACAGATGAGATTATTTGATCTACCTAACTACATGACAAAAATAAAGACACACAAATCAAAGGGATGTGCTGTGAGAAAAATTTCTAGAGGTAGAGCACATTAGGAGAGTTTGAAAGGAGATGGCCTTCGAAATCCTCTTAAAGAAATAACCCCTTACTTAAGGGTATGGGTAATTAGGGGTAGCCATAACTTCCATGGTGTCCTAATCAGGTTGAGAGATGGGCAGATGGGAGGAAGGCTAACTACATGATGTGGCGGAATTAACTAGTGCATCAACCTGAGAAATAAGTTCACACATGCATCATCAGGAATGGCAGATGACGGACTGGTAGATGGAGGATCTACTGATGTTGAGACCTGGGATTCTTTCAAAGGAGGTTCGATAGAAACATGTGCATAAACCTAAGAAAGGCATGTTTGCGAGGAACTCAAGGATGATGATAGGTAAAGAATGGGGCCTGTGGTGTCCATCATCTCGACGTCGGGGGAAGGGGTCACAATAGTGGGGCCTGAGTCTCCCTATTCTGGTTGACATGTGGTACCATAATCCATGGGTAGAGGAGCGGAGGCTCCACTATGAGTGGCCTCGTATTCATGAATCACCTCAAGGTAATCATGAATTCATCAAGACGAGGGATACAATGGGAATAATGACCATGAAGATCACACAGGGCACAAGGGTGGTTTGTGCGAAGCATTTTGAGTTTCTTAGGTGTGACTGATAAGTTAACACGGACTTCCGGGATGTTCGACTTAGGGAACGCTTCATGAACCAAAGGTTTAAGTTGAGGAAGTTTAGGACAATTGTTGGTGGTGTGGCCAACAAATTCAAACAAAGTGCATGTGGGTGTCAACTTTAGGGCCTTAGGGGCTGGAGGAGCTTGGGGAGCCTTGTCCTTTGAATATTTCATTTTGGCTTTGCCCCCCTAGCCAGGTTCTTTTGCAGTAGGAGTTGGTTCCTGTTAGCCTCCTACTGCAGCAGGTTACTCATATTTCATGATTAGCATTTTTACAGGCCAAATATGTCATACTTTGCATGCTGCAATGCTCTATATTTGCTAAATAGTCACCAATGAAAGAATGCTACTCAAAGTTCATCTACTGCATTCCAATTTTGAAGAGTCACTCCATTTTTGTACAAGTCTCAGTCAAAGGGAGGTCCAAACAGCCTAATCTTGGTCTCCCTAGGTTTCAATTTCCTGTTTTAGAATATAGAGAATGAAAATCTGTCCAAACAGCTTAATCTTGGCAGATTCTTAGATAGGTAGAGAATCAAAGGATCCCAATTGCTTAATCTGGGCCCTTGGAAGAAATAAGGGTAGTTTGTAGATAGGAAGGCATAAAAAAGAAAAAATTGAAAAGATGGGTCTGTAAGTCTAAGTGCATCCAAACCAAAAAGAAGAAAAAATGTTAGGAAAGTAGGTTGGGTAAGTAGTTTGAGGCTGCAGAATGTTGATTTGTGATCAACTCCACATTTTTCAAGTGTTACATTCATCCAGGTCACAGTCATCAGGCAGTTTCATGTGAAGGAGCTCAAATCAGGCATAACTAACTTCCCTTTCTTCCTCTTCCCCTAATCATTCACTAACTTCCTAATCCGAATTTAAATAGGAACGCAACAAATTACAGAGATAACCATATACACAAAGATGAAATGGAAATAATACTTCATTTCATTAATGGAAAATACTGAAACATGCTTACAATCAGAAATGGAAATAAACTAGCTAGGGCGATGGTAGCTTATCTCTGAGAAGAGATGTGATGGCTACA
>APFE030786976.1:9752-26988 GCA_000404065.3 Pinus taeda
TTTGACCAGTTCTAAGCAGTTTTTCATGGAGAACTTCTGGGAGATGATGTAATCAGCTGACCTTGTTCCTTTAGGGTATGAAACAACACTTTTAGGGACTTAGAAGCCCTTGGTTTATGGACATATCAAAATTGGGTTTCAATGCCCAAATATGTCTATAACACCTTCTTCTAGTAGGTAAACCTTTTGCTTCTTGTAATGATTCCTATCCTCTATGGATTGTGGCCTCCATGATCACTCGGAGGGTTTCCTAATGGTTTCTTAATACCCCAGAGCACAGAATAGAATTTCCAGATGATCCCTTTTTATCTACAGGTAAGATTTTATTTTTGTAGTCGTAGGATTTCTTTCTTTTGTGGTTGCCATTAGTCAGATTCATGCTAACCTTGCATCTGTTGCTTGTTGTAGGTAATTCCTTCCCCCTTGGGCACACACTTACAAGGTTCAATCTTCCACGAAGATTAATAAGGGTTTATCACTTGATTTACAAGGGTGTAATCTTGCATTCGACCCTTAAAGGTTTCTCCAGAGGATGCCCAACTTTGGTTTTTTTTTTTAATTATTAGATTGTTATCCTTTAGTGGAACCCTCGACATCATCGAGTGGTGTTTTAATGTAATTATTACACAGTTAAATTTTGAAATTGTTCAATGTCGTTAGTTTTATTTCATTACTGCTTCTACTAGTACTTCTTTTATGGTAACTGGTCCTCATTCATTCACATACAATGAATTTTTTTGAACCATGTTATTTTCCTGTTGTTCATACCGTTTAATTCATGGTTGAGGTCATTCTTTCCTTACTGTGTAATGTTTGCCTTTACTATAGTTTATTAATGAATACCATTTCATCTCTTCTTGTGCTTCATAAGAAATGTTATTATTAGTATCCAATATTTTTAATGATGGAAGGACTAGAACTCTCAGCAAAATAATAGTTTGTATGCGAAAATAGATCTGTAGAGTAGTCATAATCTTGTGCTAATTTATACAGATTTCTTTATAAAAATAATTGCGCACGTTAAAAGTATTGGTTAATATTAGTTTTTTTCTAAATTTCATTTCATATTATTGCACCTGAGACCACATCAGAGTCCTTGAGGGACTATTCTAGGCTAGCTGGTTGACTAGCCTAGAACTAGCCCTCTCGGTGGTTCTTTACCTCATTCTTCCTAATTTTAATTAGTGTATCGGTCCCCAGGCTTACTCACTACTCATAGGTGGTTGAATGGTCCATGTTTTCTAATATTCTCATTCATGCCATCTATTTAGACCTTACCCTGTTTCAACACTTAGTTTCCCTTTGTTTTACCTTGTCTTTTTTTTTGAAGAAAAGAACAAAATCTATATATCCTGTATTTTTAACATAGACTTCCTCTATTAGATAACATTAAATATACAAAAATAAAGAACATACTTTCACACTCACAGTAGTACATAGAAGTAGGAACATTCTTTTCACATTGTTCATACCGTATTAAGTACACAAAAATGGGACTTATTACAGAACAATAACTTCTTGTTCCTAATTACCTCTTTCCTTGAAAAAAATTCAAACCACAGGGAACAACAATACTCCACCCAACCATGAGACCAGTCTTCACTGCGCCTTCCCCCTGAGCCAGCTATCCCCAAGCAATTTTGAAACAGTCTTTTGCGACTTATCCTAAACTATATGGTCCCTACCAGACTTTTCCATAGATCCTGAGTCACAACTCCAAAATAGACTCCACTGG
Source organism: Pinus taeda (assembly GCA_000404065.3). Taxonomy (NCBI): domain Eukaryota; kingdom Viridiplantae; phylum Streptophyta; class Pinopsida; order Pinales; family Pinaceae; genus Pinus; species Pinus taeda. The sequence continues at coordinate 11,488 of APFE030786976.1, forward strand.
CAATCTAGCTATTGAGTCATCTTCACTTCTGTACCTTTCCTCCTTCTCGCCTCAAGTTCCTCATACCCTCTTAGAATTTTTTTTAAGGTTTTGTTTTCAGAAGGGATCTAAGTATATAACTACTCATAACTGTTTAACTGCCTGGGGTATGCTTACTCTAGCATTTCTCTTCAACCATATTTCACAAAAAAAAATCATGTTATATTATAAATAAAATCAACACATGTTCCATTTTACGAATATTATCCTTGTCTTTTAACCATAATTGGGTAATAACTTCTGAACCAAACTATTTAACTACAGTAATTCAAAATTACCATGGGTCATCACATATAGTTACATGTTTAAAATGTTCCAATATTTTGGATCATTTTATATAAAGTTTGATAAAACTATACCTATACACCAACTCTTAATTATGCCAAATTTTTTACATGAAACAAGTAGCATTGTCCATGAGAAAGCTGCATAAAACACTTACTGTGATTTGCATAAAAAAAAATTACTATTATTATAGCTCCTCCTTAAAGCTAAAAAAAACAAGTCTAGCATTTTCCATGAGAAAGCTACATAAAATATTTACCATAAGCTGCATAAAAAATTTACTATTATTATCCCTGCTCCTTAAAGTTGGAAAAAAACAAGTCTAACATTTTCCATGAGCAACCTGCATGTGAGCAAGCTCTATAAAATATTTACTGTTATTATCGCCCCTCTTTAAAGCTACAAAAATTATTTATTATTATTATTGCCCATATTTCATATTATTATGGCTCCACCTTAAATTTACAGAAATTTTCAAATTATATTGCTCTTATCATCACTTCAAGTTAGAATCCCATAAATTGTTCAAATTTGAAGCAAAAAAAAATCTTTGCAAATCAAACTATGAAAATAAAACAAATACAATAGATACCTTGAAATTTACATGCCGAGAAAACAAGTGGAAAATATCAAGAGAGAGATGGAAGGGCATTGAAGTAGATATTGTCTCCATTGTCAAACTAGAGATAATTGCCTTCAAATCAGTGGAGTTGCAGATGTGTCATGGAGAACCTATCACTAGTAGTAGCTATGTTCCAAATGTTAAACACTAACCTCACCAAACATATGTAAATTAGAAAGAAAATAAACCCAAATATATTCCCGCTTTATTTCAAAATTTCATTCTTGATCTTAATTTGAAATTTGAAATCATGGTGTGAGAGGAGAATCATGCATGGCTACATCATGAATGATGTGTACTATCATTCACAACTACACCATAATGTAAATGGACACTAGGAGGAGGTTGGTGAAACAAAGGAATCAGATGTTGTTGGTGCAGACAGAGTGGGTCCATCAGAGTAGCCGTAGAATGACCATTGGCGAGGGAGGGCACAAAAAGCAAAGGGTAAAACATTGACCTATTAGCTTACTCCCAATATTTGTTCTCAAATTCAAAGGCATTGTACATCATATTAATTACTTCCCATAATACTCATGTTTTGAGAGAGTACCAAATACCGATGACATTAATGACTATGTTTTCAAGCCCAGATAAAAACAAGGGAGTCAAATATTAAACAATGATAAGACCATAGAATAATGTGAGGGACCTAGGGAGCGGAATATTAAACAATGATAAGGCCATAGAATAATGAGAGGGACCTTGTAAATTAGGCGGACGAGCAGGACAAGTAGAGTTCTGATATGAAATCTTGCAATACAATTTGCCATTAACTGCGAATTGTTGCAAAGTACATAAATATAATGATGGAAAAATAAGAGCTTGGACCAATTAACCAATCAAAATCGAGAAAAAATAAATTTAAAAAAAATAAAAATAAATTTTTCTTTGTTGTTTACATTAGAAAACACAGTTTAATTTTTGGTCAATTAGATTTAATTTGAAAGTCAACGTGTTCCTGAATCCTGAATAACCTGTTACAGAAGAAATTAATTAATAATAGAAAGATAATCTAAATGCCATTTCACCAGTCATATATATAATATATATATAATAATAATTCTTTTACCTTTTATTTATTAAATATAAATATATCTATTTTTTATAATTTAAATACTTTAAATTTATTTTATATTATTCTCTATATGTATAAAATTTAATTTAACAATATATTTCTTATTTTAATAAACTTAAGTACTTGAAAATGATGTTTTGCCTTTAGATATTTCCATAAATAACATACCAACTCTCAAATATCCCCTAAAAAGTGACATTCCACTTTCCAATAAGTGATTTTTTCTAAGTTGTTTTGAATTTTTTTTATGGCTTTCTTGGTTGGTTTTGTGATTTTCTAAGATTTTTTGAAGGGTTTTTTAGGCTGTTGGTAGTTTTTGTATGGTTTCATGGATTTTGTAGGTGTTTTTTTTAATTAATTTGTTACATTTTTGTGAAAAGAAAAGACAAAGAATAGAGTACCTACCTTTGTTTGAGCCTCTAGGATGTTGGCGGGGTGGTTAGAGATATTGATTTGAAGGCTCTATTGCTTGATCAAGCTCCAATAATCTCAGTTGATCTATTCTCAAACTCTCGGTCGAGCTCCCGTTGTCTGTGCAAATGGCGTGCGTAGACCGTAGGAGAAGTATATAAAAAAAGGGGTTCGATTGAGCGCTATGGCTCGATTGAACGTTATAGCTCGATCAAGCATTATTTTTTAACCCTTGATTGAGCTTCTATTTTAACGTCTAAGGAGCTCGATCAATTGCTCAAAAAAGGCTTGATCAAGCCATTATTTTTTCCACCCAAACATGTCCTATTTCACCAAAACGTGTGACTCAGCGCCATGATTTTGCATTGTATATACATGTATATATGAGGAACTGAGGATAATTTGTTAAATAAGGAGGAGATAAATCTAATACACCTAGAATTTGATGATGTAAATATATGTATCTTTCCTATCAGGTTGGTGAGTCGAAGCCATTTTGTGAGCCTGCGGGCACATATATATAAATATATATGTGTGTGTGTGATGGGGGACTAGCTTGCCCAGTCATGGATGTCGGTTTTGGTTATGTGGTTAGAGGGCTAGGATTGTAATATAACATGACTGATGTGCATATTTTCATAATTTATTAATATAAAAGAGGTTGGTTGTGGAGCTCACTACAGGATAAGAGTATGGGGGGCATGCAACTCCATGGTTACATGGGGGTGTTGATGTTGGATGATAGCTGCTATTGATGGGAACACCTAGGTCTCTGTTACCGGGAATAGTGTCCACTTAGAGCTGTTATTCCCACTAAGACTGGTAGCTATCTTAGAAACAAACAAGTTAAAACTACTTTCTTTTTCCTTTATGAAAAATGGACAAGAGGGGAACAGGGGACACCAACCTTTGTCTTGCGCTTGGCTCCTTTCTCGGTTCCTCTCCTTCTCGATAGATATTTTCCGCTCCTTCTTTGTCTACACAACTTCAGAGAGCACCTATGGAATCAAAGCAACACAATACTATCGAAGAACAGAGATCTATATTCATAAACAATACAGGATCAGATATGTATTAATCACACAAATGCATATACAATCAAACATACACGAATGTGGAGGAAAACTTGAATAACTTTATTAATATCAAGAATAGCAAGAGGATTACAACCAATTGTTCTGACCCAGCATCATCCTCCAGCAAGAAAGCCCTTCTTCACCTCAAGTAAAGCTTAGATCACCCAACATTATGAAGTTACACCAGAAAACCAATAGCACTTCTCTACAAGATACAAGATTCCAGCCTCTGGATATCTGTGATGAGGGATCCATATATAGATGATTGTGGGGGGGTGAGTCAGCTTATGGGATTTTGATTAGTGTCTTCTCTCTGATAGTTCTTGATTCCACATGGAGATTGATGATCTCTTACGCATCCCTGGTCGAAATCAGAGAGGCAAGCGTCAGAGGGGAAGTTTATGGAAGATTTTATGATCTTCCACCTCGCAAACTATCCCTGCCATTTGTCCATTATCGCCCATCGCACCCTTTACACTGGGAAGGTGATATGCGTCGCACCCTCTACACTAGGCATTCAGTATGGTCCAGTTTTGACCATTTCTGAGCAGTTTTCGGTGGAGAACTTCTGGGAGATGATGTAATCAGCTGACCTTGTTCCTTTAGGTAGTGAAGAAACACTTTTAGGGAGTTATGAGCCCTCAATTTATGGACATTTATGATTGGGGTGCAGTGCCCAAAAATTTCTATAACATGTTCACATGGCTTCAGTGTGCCACATGAATCAGAGTGGTCATGCCATAGGAGAAATGTATATGTACTTTCTTACAAGCCTTAGGGAGATTATGATGATCACTATTATTTTGATGAGGATGATGATTATGATTTGGTGGGTTGTGCGGGAGGGCAATATTTTTTGGACTTCCATCTCAAGCAACCAGTTGGTAAGCCTTGTGCATGGGTTTTGATACTAGCTAGGAGTTGTTTTAGTTTATGCTTGGAGGGTGTGTAGATCTCTAGAGTAGTATGGTTGTTGGGTTGTCACCTTGACAATTAGCTTGGAGGGTTCCTGGAGCCCTATAGCAACATGGTTGTTGGGTTGGCACCTTGGCAGTTAGCCTGGAGGGTGCTTGAAGCCTTATAGCAGCATGGTTGTTGGATTGGCATCTTTTTAGTTGATGTGGCCTAGAGGGTTCTTAGAGCTCTAGAGTAGGATGACTGTTGGGTTGGCATCTTGGTAGTTGACATGGCTTGGAGGGTGCTTGGAGCCCTAGAGCAACATGGTTGCTGGGTTGACACCTTCGCCATTAACAAGGAGGGTGCTTGGAGCCTTGGACAAACATGGATGTTGGGTTGGAACCTTTACCATGGAGGTACAGTTGTTTCGGTTTACCATTTCCTATGGAGTTGCGACCTTGGCTCGGAGGTGACCAATGGTTGAAACACATGAAGTACATTATCTATGTTAGGGTGGAACATGGAGAGCCTGTAGCCAATTGGTCTATTTCCATAAATACAAGTGTTCCATTCTATGTACCATATTAATTACTTGATTTATGCTGAACTCTTGTGCCATATTTCACTGTGCACTGACCTTCTATGTTGTTTAAGCATTTTGTTGATTAAAACCCTAGCTTGGGGTTTTTGTTCAAATTCTTATAGCAATTATAATTCCACTTTGCATTGCAAGTATGAACCATGCTTATGATTGCATGTTCTTTACAATTGAATATTGATATGTTTGTGCTTAATCTTGTTTGTTGTGAACCCCAATTGGGGAATTCGTGATAATATACTTAAAATGTTGTCAATTAATGATTGAATTCTGATGTGCATATGTAATTTTGATATGTATTGAAATGGAAAATACGAATATTCTATAACTACATTCATAAAAACCCAGCCTAGAATTTTTGCTTCCCAAAAGGAATTGAGCATTTTAAAGTGTTATTGTGGTAGTAGTGTTTCCTAAATGATGGTTGGAGACATTAAATAAAAAGTGAAAAATAAAACACAAAATTATTACCAAAAAATACAACCAGATTAAAAATATTAATGTGGTTGATATAGTATAAGGCTTCATAAATATAACAAATAAAACTATTGCAACATGAACAATGCCTTACCAATGCACACATTTAATTGATTAACCATGTATAAAAAGGTTATGGTTCAACTTTAACTTGAGGAAAAAAAAGAATTACAAATCTTATTGTAAAATGAAGGATTTTGCTAAATAAAATTTTCTTATATATAAATGAATGTTATAAATAATAATGATGAAGTTATCATGAAGGAACTTATTAGAATTGGAAAAATCTCAAATGCCTAGGAAAATGGTGGGAGAGGAGCCACTTGGGAAAAATATAATTTTTAAAGTTATTAAAAGTAATGAACCATTTTGCTAAATAAAAATTGCTTATATATAAATGAATGTTATAAATAATAATTATCCATTATCAGACACCAAATTGGTGTATGAGACCCCCTTGTTTGGGGGACAAGGGGGTCACATTGGTGCACTGATTTGATTGCTAAGCCCTCTACTACCCTCTGGTTTTGAACTTGTGACCTCCTAGGAGGAAACACATGCTCTAAACCATTAGGCTCACTCAAGATCTATCTTATCATGGAGGAGCTTATTAGAATTGGAATAATCCCAAATCCCTAGGAAATTGGTCGGCGGGGAGCCACTTGGCATGAATCTAATTTTTAAAAAGTATTAAAAGTCAATGCAACCTAACAAACTGTGTAATACACTACAACCCTTGATAAGCCTTAAGACTAAGCATATGTTGAGCATATTCCCTTGAGAATTAATCTAAGCCATCAATTAAAAAAATAAAATAAAAAAATCAATAGATCCTCATCCATCTTAAGTTGAAATAAAAAGCCTTCGGAAATTAAGTACTTAAAATAAAATACATTTATATTAGTTTATTTTATTATTATATATTTTTATTAAATTATAACGTTTTTCCACACAACCTTAGCAGGTCATTGTCAAGATTCCATGACAAACTAAATTGTAACTTTATTTTAAATTATATATTACATTTAAAAGAGCATGTAACAAGATTTTTAACAATGGAAATTTACCCAAACTTTATAATGAAGATTCTTAATTTATAAATAGACATAGGTTTTGTTGCAATATCATAGGGGAATACCATGACATACTAATACCACATACTAATAATAACTCAAGTTCATATGGTGTGTTTTTTTAATTAATTAATTTAATTAAAAAGAAAAAAGAGCATAACTAATTTTAAAATAAATCACAACATTTAATATGTGACTAATATTAAAAATATTCTAAAATATAATTCATGAAAGTTAAATCTCTACCATCCATTTTTTTCATAAGCTTGGCAAGACCTTTTCGTTCATATTCATCAAAAGCAGGTTCCAACCATATTCAAGGAGTTTTATGACCTCAACCTACCCATAAGGAGCCATATTCAAGGAGTTCAGTGGCCTCAACCTACCCATTGGGAAACTAGGTCTGATGGCAATAGAACAACATTATAAGCCATCCAGAAATAGTAAATTTTGAGTCTGTCTAATAGTGCCCTATAAGACTGAATGTCTTGAAATGATCTACAAACTAAATAATTGTACTATAATAGCCTAACTAGCAGATTTATCATATAGAGTTAAACAAAATTGAAACCAAACAAAGTCAAGCATATTTTTATTCATTGGAGGAATCCACTGGAGCTGGATCCTTCGCACTTGAACCCGATAATTCAGACTGAGGAAGACATGGAATGTGTTTCTCAATGTGGCTAAGGTGGACATTTTGCTACTGAATTTGGAACTGGATAAGTTGAAATTCCTTCCAGATTTCCCGAAGACCAGGATCAAACTTAATAGAGCTAGATGGAGGGTTCATTATGGCCTTTGGCATAATGTTCTTCATCAATCAATAGAGGTGAATAATCTTCTTGTATTGAGAAGTACTACCTCTGGAATGACCAGGGTCGGGGACCAGGTCTCTCCAATCTTCCAATTGAAACTCTTCTTTTGCCTGTTGATTAAGTTTTGTTTCCCAATTTGAAACTAGTTATCAAACCTGAAATTGGGTACTTGTCTGATAGGCGCCAGTTGCATCTTAGATTAGCTGTGTGGCTAATTTACAACATCTTCCCCGTGGATGGTGAGACTGAGCTTGGCCATTTTCTCTCCACTTCCCTGTGTGCCTTCCCCAACCCCAACCACCTCTACCCAAAGAGCTATAACCAAAGGAAGGACAAACCATGATGCTTCTTGAAAAAATAGTGGATACGATGAAAACCCTAGAACAAGATGCCCAGGCCTCGAGTTTGGAGCAGCCTGGAAACTTGGGATCCTGACAATTATAGTGACAAGGAAGACTCGGTAAATTATCACAACATAGAGGAATTAAATAGCTAATTTTAGGCCTGATCTCGACAATTAATCTAAGAGTGAGATGGGTCGGCCACCCACAGCATGGAGCAACATAGACAGACTCCCCGAGCCCACTCTAGACCAAACATAGAGGTAAAACAAGATGGGTTTTCCACCCAAGGAAAGGAACAATATGCCCTGAATTCCTAAGCATGTTTCTGACCATACAGAAAGGCAAAACAAGAGGATCCAAACACAGGAAATTTTCAATCTTCCACACTATCATAGAAATCGAATGGAGTCAACAACTAGCATATACAAACAAGCATGCAACATCCATAGAACTCCAAGCTAGAGAGATGTCGTGCATGCCCATGAAAGATAATAAAATACAAAGATAATAGATACATTCATATAGAAAGTAGACAACATAGAGTTTCCATCTCCGAAGAGGTTTCCATGTGATATTCCACATATCAGAACCCCCTGAAGCCATCTCCACCATAATTTTGCACCCATAACTTGATTGAGGGCATAAGGATCTTAGAGGCCAAACTTCCTGCTAATTTGGGCTTAGTAACATGGGACCATGAGACTAAGGCCCATATCTTAGGCTCTTGAGCACCTCTCTGCAAAATCATTTTAAAGATATCTACCATATCGGAGCACGAGGACCACAAAGAAGCCAAGCTCGAGAGTTGGTAAATCAACATAGATTGAATAAAAACCTTCGAAAGAACCACCCTTCCAGCTAGATTAAGAGCCCTAAAGGACCATCCATTGAGCCTAGATTGGATTTTTTGCGGAAGAGCTTTCCAGCAAGAAGTTCTTAAAGTATTAATCACCAGACAAGTTCCTAAATATATGGAAGGAAGAGAAGCAATACCGAAACCCAAGGAGTGGGCCAAGAAAGTTTGGGTAGGAACTAAGGTATTGAAGAAGAAAATATTTGATTTATCATTATTGATCATAGTCATTGAGGCTTGCATGAAATCATGGAGAATATCTTTAAGCTTTCTTATTTCCGCAGGTAGACTTGACAAAAGAGCATAATGTCATCCACGAATTTTTGCTGGGTGAGCGGTGGGTGATTACCCCAAAGATGAATGCCTCTGATGTGGCTCGACTAAATAGCTGATTTAATATAGCAACCCAAGCCTTACACTACCGGGATAAAGAGAAAAGGGGAGAGAGGGTCTCCCTATCGGATGCCTCTCGAAGGGTTCAAGTTTCTAGAGGGGAACCATTGATCAAAATCAAGAATACGAAAGAGGAGAAGAGGGAAGAAACCTAGTTGATCTAACAGGATCAAAACCAAAGGACTTTAGAACATTCAAAAGATAAGGCTAGCTAAGGGGGTCATAAACTTTAGAGAGGTCCAACTTGATCAAAATTCTCAAGGTTTTAAGAAGTTTAAGGGAGTGGACAGGTTCCTGAGAAGTTATTATACCATCTAAAATTTGACGCCCTTAGATAAAACCAAATTTCTTAGGGGAGATAAGAGTAGGTAAAAGAGGCTTTAAATGCTTAACCATAATGGTGGAGATAATTTTATTTATGAAATTAAATAGTGCAATAGGACTGAAGCCCTGAGGGTCCTCACAATGAATAGATTTAGGGATTAATGCAATAAAAGTAGAGTTGAGGGGAGGGTGTACCTTTTGGGATCTACGAGATTGCTCGACCACATCCAAGATGTCTTGCCCAAGTAAGGACTAGGCTTCCTGAACGAATCCCACCATAAATCCATATGGACCCGACACTTTATTCTTGGTCATCCCTTTGACAACATCCTCTACTTCCTCTAGAGTGATGGCCCTCATCAAAGCCAAATTTTGATCCCTACTGACTAGTTTGGAGATATACCTGGTTATTCTCTCAATGGCCTTTGAGTAATCCGCACTTGGCTCTGAAAGGAGGGAATAAAAGTGATCAACTAGAAGGTTTTCCATCTCATCATGGTGGATAAGACGATTTCCTATTATGTTCTTCAAAGAAAAAATCTAGTTGTGTTGGCAGTATTGAATCATGGCTTTGTGAAAGAAGCGAGTATTCCACTCCCCCTCCCTAATCCATTGGATCCTGGACTTTTATTTCCAAAGGATTTCCTCTTACTTCATCCTTTCCTCAATCTAGTTCAGGATTTGTCCTTCTTCCATTGCAAAGGCCCCTAAACAACCTTCTTTGATCATTCGTTGTTGAATATTCTTCATTTTCTCTCAGAGGTGTTGTTGATCCTTTGTAATTTTGCCAAAATTTGTTTGATTACACCATTTTATTTGTTGTTTGATCTCCTTTAGTTTAAGTTGAAAGGTATGCATGCAATTCCTACCTTGCACCAAGCTAGATTTCCACCAACTCTCTATTTTGCCAAGAAAGGAGTGGTCTCGGAGCTAGAAGGACTCAGATCTGAAAGGCCTGTTTCTGGGAGCCAATTTTAGGTCCATTTCCAATATGACCAGCTAGTGATATGACCTTAGGCATGGAATAATGGAGGGTTCAAAGAAGATATCCCTGCTTATAATATTTTCCGACACCACAAATCGGTCCAGGCATGAGGCAACTTGGTGAGATCCCCCCCAACTATTATTACAGGTGTACATTCCATTAATGGTATGAATCTCTACCAATTTCAAATCTACAATCAGATCTCTAAATGATTCCATCTCGGGATCCATTCTCCTGATCCCCCATTTTTTCTCCTTAATCAAGGAGATTAGGTTAAAGTCATCACCAATTATCCATAGCCCTTTTGAGCATAAACTTCTAAGATTTCCTATGTTTTGGAGAAAATCTACTTTCTCTCATGGAATGTGAGGGCCATAGACAATCGATAAGAGGGCCTAGTCTTGAGTACTGATATGTCTAAATCTCCCCGAGAGGATTCAAGGCATACTGACCCAGTTTTCAAAAAGGATCTCAGATGGATTCCAGAGAATGACTATCCCAACCACACTACCCTTTACATCTAGAGCCATCACCTCATATAAAGGTCTCATACCTCTTACAATTTCCTTTAGTCTCTCCTCAAAAACTTTGGTTTCTTGAAGCCTCACAATACTCGCCATTTACTATTTTAATCGCTCTCTCAGATATCTTTGTTTTCCTCGATTGTTGAGGCCTCTTATATTCCAGGAGATTATAATCATTAACAAGACTTGTTGATTTGGTGGAATATCACCGAAAGCGGTACCACCCTTCCTAAATTAGCCAACATACCTCTGACTAACAATATTGATTCTTCTAAATTCTTGTGGCCTCGTATCTTCCCTCCTTTATCTTGTCCCCCCTGATCCATGTTGTTTCCCGGTTGAGAGCCAGTCACATCTGGCGGATCTTAAGGGATTTGAATTTTCTTGGCTTGGTATTGCTGGAATGTATCTTGATACAACTTCTTCTGATCTTCTGGTATGAATCTCTCATCCAAGTTTTTCCATTCATTCAAAAGCCTCTTCAACACTTGTTCCTCCATACTTAATTCCTCCTTTGAACCATCAATCTCCATATTTGTCTGGCCCTTTAGTTGTTCATTATCCTCCTTAATTGATGGTTCTCCCTATGATTTCCATTTTGACTTTGGGTTTTCTTTAGTAGAACCCTGGCACTTACATTTCCCTGTTGTTGACCTCCCTCCTTTGAGCTTTCACCAGCAGCTTGCAAAACTTCATAGCTATTTTGATTCTCCTGATTTCTCCATTGTGGGGCATGAGTATTCATCTGGGGGATTTTGTAGGTTACCTCTTGAAAACCCTCACTATCTTCTTATGACTTAGGAAATTCTTTGGGAGAAACTGTTTCTGTAGAACCCATTTTATTTAGAAGGCATTCTCTAAACAAGTGACCATATTCATGACACCTTCAAGAACAAAAGAAAATGAGTTCATAGTCTAACAGTTGCTACCAAACCTCATCCTAGTGTTCAAGCTTCACAAATTCTGAGAAAGGCTCAGTAATGTTCGTGTAAACATAGATTCTAGCATATGACGTGTAATGTCCGTGACAAGTAAAGTCTGCTACTTTGACAAATATTCCAATAGAGTTGCCTATTCCTTCTAAAATTTTTGGATCCCAAAAATCAACTGGTAGGGAAAAATTCGAACCCAGAGAGGGGCAGCCATGAATTGCTCCTGATCTGGGTTATAGCATTCTTCCCGAAAGCGCATGAAAAGACCAAAATTATAGTAAAAGTATGGCCCATTTTCGAAAATCCTTTCCTTATCCTCTAGACTAGTAAAATGATTGTGGAAAAACCACGAGCTCCTAGTTTTAAGTCTATATGACCTTTCAGATGCCATTTTAGCTAGATCCACTTGACGAGATCCCGCTCTAATGGCCAAATACCGATGAACTTACAGATCAAGCCATGATCCTTCATAAACTTGTGGTAGTTTTCCAATTTATTAGATGGAATCACAAATCTTGGTTTTTTTGTTGCCCTTCGTAGACATTGGCCTCTGAGTCGAGCTTGCCATTGGGCCCCCATTACTATACTGTAGTTGAGATCGACTCCATTATTGTTTTTTGGAGGAGCTCCTCCTTTGCTGCTCGATTCTCCTATGGTGACGTTTCGATAGGAGGGATCTCTCCCCTCCCCATGTGATCACTCATTTGGCCTATCAGAATCCACGGGATGAATAGACGTGGCAAGGAATTCCAGATCTGATACTACAAAAAAATTCAGAAATAAAACCCTAGTAGAACACATTTCCTCTACTTCAAATTTACATTGATCCTTTACTATCCATTTAATAATTATTAATAATGATATTAAAATTTTTAAAATCTTATCTCAAAATAAACATACCTATCAATATAAATATAACTCTTCATTTATATTGAATAGCACACTTTTAAATTTTGATCCTTCTTCCACTAAACATATTTTGATAATTAAAAGCCCTTAAACTTGTGATATAAAAATATAATATTATTATTATAACTCTATTACTTTTATGTTAACTTCCCTTTTTAATTTTAAATGTTTCTTAAATATAAATCTTAATAATACCATATAAATATATTTATCAATTTTATAATAATTAAATTATTATTATTTAATTAAATTTTTAAAATTCATTGATTTCATAAAGTATGCAAATATATATGCAAAAGATTACCATTATTCAACATTTACATTAAAATCACAATGTGATATATTTTATTATTAAATATAGTAGATAAAATCTTAATGGCCAATTTTGGTAGTCATATAAAAACAAATTATTACTTCTGCCTATTTATCTTATTAATATAAATGTATCTCTATTTTATATTTTAAAATTATTTTTGAAACTTATTTTATATTAATTCACTGTAATATATCAATTTCAATACTATATATTTCTTACCTACATGAAAATGATGTTTCACGTTCAAATATTTCCATAAATAACATACCAACTCAGTGACCTCCCAAAAAAATCACATCCCAGTTTAAGTGATTTTCTTCCTATAGTCACTGAACACCTTGCACTATTCCATTAAGTAATTTTTTCTACAGTGACTTCGTGCACAGCCTACTTGCACTGAAACACCTTGCTAGAATGCCTTCGTGTTGCAAATTATAATAAAGTGGCAGTACCAAGGGGCAAATTATAATAAGGGGCAGTCCCAAGGTGTAAATTATAACAAGGGAGCCACTGCCGTGGTTGTAGTCCCTGCCAGGGTTTGCCACAACAACACTACAAAATTGCAATGCATGCAAACAGAAAACCATTAACCACCATCTTTTATTTGTTCAGACCTACATGCAGTAAATGGTTGGGATTAGGGAAACGATTCTTCTTCCAGTGTAGAATAGAATTCTGGTCCTCTGTACCTTCCATGTTGGAAGCAGCTATGGCCTCTTCACCCTTCTCTTCCAAATCAACAAGGTGAAGCTTCGAGCTAATTTGCAAATCTCTCCATCATTGATTAGGGTAGCCCTGAAACATACCTCTAATTGTAGTTCTCGCTAATATAGGGCTTTTTGTATTTACAAAATATGTTTATTTAGGTTGTAAAGCAACTTTCAAATTATAAATTATCCAATAAGATAAAAGTTTTCTATCAACTTCGTCAAAAACGAATTGTATTTTGTAATTATGATTTTATTTTGAGTTAAGGGAATTCACTTTCAGAGAAGATGGAAACACCATTCATCGATGTGGAAAAATATCGAATTGTATTTTGTAATTATGATTTTATTTTGAGTTAAGGGAATTCACTTTTAGAGACGATGGAAACACCATTCATCGATGTGGAAAAATATCCAACTTTCCTTTTATAAATAACGAGAAAACATTAGAACTAATGAGAAAAAAATATAAATGAAAAGAAAGAGGGAAGATTGTCTCATAGAATCCATAATCAAATTGATAAAATTAAGCACGACAGACTTCCCTTGTAAATTCAGTATTCAGGGTTTCTGAATTATAAAATTTACTATATACAAACGGTTAATCTCTCTAGAAAGAAAATTACAAAATCATGATATTCAATACAAGGTTTGTAATATTTTTTTATAATATCTCTATGTACTTTGGCCAAAATCATTTATTAATATAATTATTTCCTAATATCTATAAAAAAATTATTACAAGAAATTATGTAACACACAATTCTTTTTTACAAATCATTAAAGCATAAAATATTAATGAATAACTAATTACAATATGGCAGAGAGACAAATAGCTCCAGCGAAGCAGAAGACGCTTTCCCGTCTTTTTATTTCCCTCTCCCACAACCACGTTAGATGAACATACCAGAATCAATATGCTAGAAGATAAGGTAGAGGTATCTTGCAGACAGTAGACAATCCAGAAGACGCTTTCCCGTCTTTTTATTTCCCTCTCCCACAACCACGTTAGATGAACATACCAGAATCAATATGCTGGAAGATAAGGTAGAGGTATCTTGCAGACAGTAGACAATCCAACAAGTCCAGCTGAATCATGAGGACAATAGAAGCAGCGCAGCAAAGAACCTTGGTAAAAAAAATTTTCTCTAACTACAGCAGTAGCAAATGTCTGGATATAAACCTTGAAATTCTTCTCTCATCTCCTCTCGAAGATTTTGCTCTTCAGAAAAGATCGTCAATCTCCCCTATTAAAAAAATTTATTAATTTTTTTAATAATAATAATAAGAAAATCGTTTATAGTATGACCGCAACATTTTTGTAATAGTTAAGCAACAGTCACATAAATAGTTACAATGAATTTTTTTATCATTTTTGTAAAATAATAATAATAATAATAATATTATATTATTATATGAGGATAAACATTTGTGTAATAAGTTAGATAATAGTTAACCTAATAATTATATATAAAAATGAATTTTTGATGAATAAATTTTTAATAATTTTTGTTCAAATATAATTTAAAAAACCATTTATCTATATTTTATGTTAAAATATTTAATATCCTGTATTAAAATAATTCAAATGAGTATTAAAGTGATAGAAGTTGTCTTGTGCTTAATAATTGAAATTTCTACCTTAATTACATAGCAATAGCATAACGCCATCAAATGAGTTTAAATAAGCTCCATTCAATTTAATATCAACAGAGTACAAATAAGCTTCAAATTAATATTTTGTTCTATTATGCAACATATATATGTTGCAACATGTGGTGCAATTGCTAGTTTTAATACTTTATATTTATATTCATGATAATTTTAGTCTTTCACTTTA
>APFE030786976.1:26998-69014 GCA_000404065.3 Pinus taeda
CTGTTTTCTTTCGAATCTTTTGAACACTATACTATTGAGCATTACTCGGACAAATAGCCTCGGATGGAGCTACTCTTTGCAATAACAAAATGTTCCCGGATTGACTTATTAATGTGGCATAATTAGAGGTGTGAGAGACCCTAGTTATAGCTCTACATTTTGGCGTCGTTGGCGGGGAAGGAGTAATAGCCATTTGCCATTTACAGAGTAATGCACAAATTTGCTAGGGGGGAGTTGGATTTTTAAAAACGGAAGGTAAGAACCTGTGTACAGAGCATGTAAAAGCCCTGCTCCACCGTCCGCTGTCTTAGCAGAATTGTTGGCTGATAGGATTTAGTAGTTTTTTAGAGTGCATGACTAAGCAGAAAAAGCTAGAAAAGAATATCAAATTGATAGCCAAAGCTGAAAAAGCCAAAGGACCGGTGACCCTTGGCCGAACAACCTTTATAGACGAAATCTATAAGAAAACTGAATCTCAGCCGTCAGTAGGCCTCAGAAAGATTAATTCTAAGCAGCCTAATAGTTCCCTTCAGGCTACAACATCACCATCTGGAGTCTTCGCTGAGGTACATAGCTAGACTAATGAACAGGACTTTCAAGAAATTGAAAATTCTGTGTCAGAACGGATGCAAGAAGGGAACTTAAGCAACCTTTGTGAAGGAGAAGGGGAAACAGGGGAAATAGAGGAACCAAGGTCTCCTTCTAGGATAATCCAGTTGTTAAACAGCCCAAATAAGGGGAGTGCAGCCAAAGTTAATATTGAAGGCACCCCATTCCCTTAGATAGAAATCCCAGATAAGAGAAGTGTCATTAAAACAGCCCCTGCCAAGGCCGTCCCTTCTCAACCTAGGAACACTCTCCTAGAAATTCTGGAAGGTTATTGGCACATATTCGATCCCATCGCGTAGAATCAGCCAAATACTCAAACTTCTACATTGCAATATCCTATAGTATACTTTGCTGCAAATGCACCCATGAAAGCGATTCCTCTTCAACACATCCCAATGTTTCATGGACTCACATCAGAAGACCCTGATGCATTCTTATTCGAATTCAATGTGTTATGTAGAGGGTACGATTACACCACTGACCCCCAGAAATTAAAGTTTTTCCCCTCCACTTTGAAAGGAGCAGCTCTGAGATGGTTTATGGGTTTAGGTGGTGGAGTCATAAACAATTGGGAGCAAATGAAAGAATCCTTTCTCAAGAAATATTAGGATCACTATAGGTCAAGAGAACTAAAAGATGAAATTTTCCAAATGACGGCCAGACCAAATGAAACTTTAGAGGAATATGTAGAACGTTTCCAGTATAATTTACAGAGATCCCCCTATGCATCATTACCTCTGCCTGATAATTTGTTGAAAACTGCATTAATTAGAGGTATGAAAGAACAATGGATTGAAACATTGAATATCATGGGAAAATGGGATATTTACCAAGAGAATTTTGCTGATATCATTAATTTATGCATCAGGAGTTCAAGAGGTAGCACAAGGATAAAACCAACAGAATACGACCGATTTGTTAGAGATAACAAAATATCAACAGAAGGAGTAACACGTGTAGAACTTGGGAATTTATTAGAAAATTTTAAAACTGATATTCTAGGGACATTAACTACACAACTTGATATTCTGCAGGCTACGCAAAAGCAGATGGAGGCAGAACAAAATCTGACAATTTTCTGCCCCCGATGCAGAAGAAAACATAGCCACAAGGAATGTCCACTAGATTTAGTTCAAACATGTGCTATCTGTACGAAAGATCATCTCATCGAAAGCTGCCCCTCACTTCGTGGATTGAAGGCAGTATACAAGGAAGCAGAAGAAGAACCAGATCTGGCATATTTTGTTAACCAGCGTCGCCAATGGCAACCTAGGCAATCTGGTATGTTTTCGGACCCAACTTCTTCTTTCCAGCCTCTACAGTATAACACTCAACAATATGGTATGTGGCAAAACCAATCTACACCCCCATTTCCAAACTGGTCATCAAAGCCATTTCCTTCTCCTAATCCATGGATGAATCAGACAGGACAATTCGGCTGGCCAAATTTTCCTTACACCCCACCATATTGGCAGAATAACTCATATCCTCCACAATGGATTCCCCCTACTTCACAAGGTTCACCCTGGAAGACAAATTGGCCAAGATCGACATATCATTCAACAAGGACTATTCCACTCCCTCAACCAACTCTGCCAGCCTTACAACAAAACCCCCAGTCTAATCTGAGACCGCAACTCTCAGCCCAACCCAATCCCAATCCTAATAATAGACCAGTGCAATCCCTCTAAATCATAGAAACATCAGAAATCAGACCTGACCTAAGGGAGTGCAATGATCTTCAGTTACGATCTGGACGTATAATAGAAACAGAGGGAGACAAAACAGTTCACATTGAAGATCAGTTACCAATAGAACAACCGCTACAACAAAAGGATGTACATAAAGAGAAAACCCATCAACAAGCAAGTACATCCTCTCCTCCTTTCCCGGAACGATTAGTCATACCACGACCAATGCAATATCCAGACTTTGACATTCTGGGAGAGTTACAAAATCTGTACATAAAAATTCCATTCCTCCAAGCCATTCAAGACATTCCTATATACGCAAAAACTATAAAAGAACTATGCATAAAAAAATCAAGGAGGAATACAACCACTAACCCTATAGTCCAAGTAGTTGGTACTTTATCCGACTTGTTATCAGGAAAAGAGACACCTATCAAATACGAAGATCCCGGAAACCCAATTGTAACTGTCCAAATCTATGGTTGAACCCTGACTAATGCTTTAGTCGACCTGGGAGCTGCAATCAATATTTTGAAAACTTCCACCTGCCAAAAGCTTGGCATCACATCAGTAGAACCTACTTCTACTTTGCTAGAATTGGCAGATCGATCTGTAGTTCGACGATAAGGTACTTTATACGATGTCATGGTTTCTGTAGACTCCTAGGAATATCCAACTGACTTCCTGATAATTAATCCAAAAACCCGACTAGATGGACATCCGCTAATAGTAGGAAGACCTTGGCTTGCTACTGCCGATGCCTACATTGGTTGCCGGCAAGGAAACATGACCATAACTAAAGGACCAGACATTAAAAATCTAGTTCTATATCCTCCAGCACAGCCAAGCCTGTCGATGATCAAAACTAACAAGTATCCTATGTCATATCTTACTAACAATATCAGATCTCCATTGACTGTACAAAAAGCTTTAGATTTTAAAGATCAAATAGAAGATGACGCCATCAACAACTTCATTAGTCAAACTAAATCTAGAACGCACACACAGTGTTTTATGATAGAAGCAGCGTTTGATAGCGAGCTAGAAGAAGACCCTTTAAAAGATCCACATGACCAAACAATACTAGTGACTGTTGTTGCCAATAGTAAAGTAGTGGAAATTGAACCTGGTAAGACTCTAAATATCAACGCCAACCTTACACCAGATCAACAAACAAAGCTTGTTAATCTGTTACGAAAATATAAGGGAGTATTTGCGTGGGATTACCTTGACATGAAGGGGATTGATCCTCAATTATGCACCCACCACATCTATATAGAAAAGGATGCAAGACTTGTTCGTCAGCCCCAAAGAAGACTTAACCCCCATCTAAAAGAGGTAGTAAAAGCCGAACTTCAGAAACTTTTAGATGTTAATTTTCTCTACCCCATCTCTGACAGTAAATGGGTCTCTCCCTTGGTGGTGGTACCCAAGAAAAATGGAAAATGGAGTATTTGCGTGGATTATAGGGAGTTAAACAAGGCTACACAGAAGGATCACTTTCCTCTCCCATTTATAGATCAAGTATTGGACACTTTGGCAGGAAAGAATTTTTTTTCTTTTCTGGACGGCTTCAGTGGATATAACCAAATCCAAATTGCCCCTGAAGACCAGGATAAAACTACCTTTACTTGCCCTTGGGGGACGTTTGCCTATTAAGTACTACCCTTTGGCCTATGTAATGCCCCTGCTACATTCCAAAGGGCTGTCCTCAGTATCTTTGCAGATCTAATAAATGATGGACTTAAGGTGTACATGGATGACTTTACACCATAAGGAGATGATTTCGACCCAGCTCTAGATACCCTGGAAAAAGTTCTACAACGTTGTATCGCTACTAGACTTTGCCTGAGCCACAAAAAATGTTACATGATGATGACAGAAGGGCTGATTCTAGGGCACTATATTTCAGCAGCTGGCATCCAAGTAGACCCTGCTAAAATTCAGATTCTTTTGCTCATCCCTACCCCCACTACTCAAACAGAGGTACGCAGTTTTCTTGGGTTTTCTGGATATTACAGACGATTTATAGAACATTACTCACGTATTACTGCACCTCTACACGCTCTAACTGGTAACATTGATTTCTTGTGGACAGAGAAATGTGACCAGGCTTTTAAGGGATTGAAGAAGCTTGTATCAACAGCTCCAGTCCTCCGAGGACCAAACTAGAATTTGCCATTCCAAATCTCATCTGATGCCTCGGATACAGCAATTGGTGCAGTCCTAGGACAAGAAGAGGATAAGAAACCATATGCTATCTACTATATCAACAAAAAATTATCCTCTGTTGAACTCAATTATACTGTCACTGAAAAGGAATTCCTGGCTATCATACATGCTATTAACAAATTTAGACATTATATCACAGGCTACCCCGTTGCGTTATATACCGATCATTTTGCTATCAAATATTTGGCAAATAAACCTGCTACAAATGCTAGAATAACTAGATGGTTGATCTTATCGCAGGAGTTCGATATCACAATCAAGGACTGACCTGGCAAGTAGAACCCTGTAGCCGATTTTCTCTCACGAATACTGAAGTCAATTGAAACAGCAGCGGTAGAAGATCAATTTCCGGATGAACACCTCTTTGTTGTTGTTGTTCGAACACCTTGGTATGCTGACGTCGCCAATTACCTTGTGGTAGGTAAGCTACCAAAACACTTAACCCCTCAAGAACGTAAGCAGATTGTTTAGAAGAGCACTCGATTTTTGTGGATTGGAGGCCATTTGTTCCATACAGGGGCAGATATGCAAATCAGGAGGTGTATTCGAGAAGGCAAGATCTTCGACATTTTAAAAGCTTGCCATGATGGACCATGCGGGGGACACTTTCTTGAAAAGAGAACAACACATAAAGTATTACAGACAGGATACTATTGGCCTACAATTTTCAAAGATGCGAAAAATTTGCACAAGCCTGTGACAGCTGCCAGCGAGCAGGGAGACCTGGTCAAGCCGATGAAATGCCTCTGAGACCACAATTGGTCATTAAGCCATTTGAACAATGGGCTCTTGACTTCGTCGGGCCCATTAATCCACCATCAAATCAGAGGACATACATTCTGGTGGCGACAGACTATGTTACTAAATGGGTCGAGGCCGAATCATTGCCTAAAGCTACAGAAGACTCTGTAATACAATTCTTGTTCCATTTGTTTGTACGCTATGGATTTCCGAGAGAATTAATCACAGATGCTGGACCAAAATTTGTTGGGAATAAGTTAGCTGCAACACTTAATAATTATCATGTCCAACATAAGATCACTACCCCATACCATCCGCAGGCAAAGGGTCAAGTAGAAAGTAGTAATAAGATAATAGAATCAATCTTAACAAAAACCATTGCATCGCATAGGCGTGATTGGGCCGCTCGACTACCTGAGGCATTGCGGGCCTATAGAACCACATGGAGAAGTACTATAGGCTATTCACCTTATCAATTAGTGTTTGGAAAACAACCAATCTTCCCCATAGAATTCGAAATCCAAATGCTACGAACTGCACAGGAAGTCGGCCTAGATCTGAGTGAGGCGCAAATCAATCGATTACAACAGATTAATGAATTGGACGAAATTAGGCTCTCTGCATTACAAAACACAGCGTTAATTTAACAGCAGCGAGCTAAATGGCATGATGCACTTATCAAGAATAAAGTCTTTCATGAAGGAGACTGGGCTCTGTGATACGACTCTCAGTTTCAGGACTTCCTGGGGAAACTCCAGACACGATGGTTAGGACCATATGAAATCTAGAAGGTACACAATAACAGGACCCTTACCCTGATCACAATTGATGGTTCTGGATATGAATTCAAAGTAAATGGCCATCGAGATCGTCCCTATCGAAAGCCACTCACTCGAGAATCATTCTGTCAGCAGTTACGACAAGATAATGATTTGGAAATTTTAGGAGGGGAAGCAAAATCTTCCTCACCTATAACTTAAGCAATTCATTTTTTTCATAACTCGTACATAACATCCTGTATATATGCTCTTTTGATTTTCTGTTTGCGTTCTAAGTATTTTTGCCGTTCTACTCGTGTGATTTTGCTATTACTTTGCGAAAAGGAACAACGCTGGTGTGTTTTTGTTGTTCCTTTTCAAAAGGAACAACAGTCGTGTGTTTTTGCTATTCCTTTTCAAAAGGAACAACACTCGTGTGTTTTTGCTGTTCCTTTTCAAAAGGAACAACATTTGTGTGTTTTTGCTGATTCCTTTTCGAAAGGAATAGCATTCGTGTGTTTTTGCTGATTCCTTTCCGAAAGGAACAACACTCGTGTGTTTTTGCTGTTCCTTTTCAAAAGGAACAACATTTGCATGTTTTGCTGTTCCCTTGCTAAAAGGAACAGCACTTGTGAGATTTTGTTGTTCCTTTGCGAAAAGGAACAATACTTGTGAGATTTTGCTGCTCCTTTTCAAAAGGAACAACACTTGTGTGTCTTTGTTGTTCCTTTGCGAAAAGGAACAACACTTGCGTGATTTTGCTGTTCCTTTGCGAAAAGGAACAACAATTGTGTGTTTTTGTTGTTCCTTTGTGAAAAGGAACAACATTTGAGTGTCTTGCTGTTCCTTTGCAAAAAGGAACAGCATTTGAGTGTTTTGTTGTTCCTTTGTGAAAAGGAACAGCACTTGTGTGTTAATTGTTGTTCCTTTCTCAGAAGAAACAACATTTGTGATTTTTCGTTGCTCCTCTCAAAGAAATGGTATCTTACGAATGGATTCTTCTCTCAAAGAATGCCATCGGCATGTTTTTGCCCTCATTGGGATGCTTTGCGACCATGGTCTCCTCAATCTTTTAGATACAACAATGAATTTATGCAATGAACATAAACCATGATATACCGAAATTAGCACATCATAAATCGCTATTACTATGAAGCCAGTATGCATAAGAGGACAAGAGGAGGGACATGAAATTTTCATCTTCGCTGTCACTGTCTTATTACCGAACCCTGGTTGGTGATTTTTATCATGATGATTTCCCTAAAAATCTTTCTTGATTATTACTGAGGAGTAAGAACAAACGATTTATATCTGTCTGTTGGGATCATAAGACTTCTTCCACCATTCGCATGCATGTGGCATTTCCAAGGGCCGACCCCCATGGGCTGGCCCCTCCCCCAATTGGCATGCACATATATTTTGAATATACATCGAGAACTATATATATTATGTTCTAATGCAATGTCGTATTGAAGGTGTTGGAATTGTGTTGTGACGTCATAGGTTCGACCCTCACTGCTGCTCCCTAGACTTCGACCCAATATTTTGGTGGCCCTCGGGCTACCATGTGGTGCCCACTGGCTAGGCCATGTGTGAGCCCATGGTTGGCCACCAATCCAACCATTAAAAATCTGCCAAATGCACCCATGAGAACGTGACACTTGGCACAATATGATTCACTAGAGTATATTTACCAGTCAACCTTCCACATAGACCTGCACAGTCAAAGCCATGTTAGTAGTAACGATTGTTGACTAGGCTATAAAAAACAATTTAAACAACCTTTGATGTCATAATGAATAAAGAAAGCAAAAAATAAGAAACTAATAATTTGATGTAAAAAACTAAAAAGAGAGAGGATCCCAACTCTGTGACAAAAAATGTCACTATGACAATCACAAAGAATTGTGAAAAGTTATACAAATGTGTAAATCATAGATTTTAGATCCAAGGAGACAAATTGCTATGTATAGTTCTACAAATATTGTGACAAAGTGAGTGATATAATATAAAGCATAAATGATCCCAATTCCACTCTAAAAATTACCATACTTTTCAACAAAAATCTAAAAAAATAAGAACTATGTCTATATACCAAAGTCCAATATTATCAACCAAAATAAAAGTGTAGAGAGGGTTAATGTATGAATTTATTTGTGGAAAAAAGCATATAAAAGCATATATATTATAATGTAACTTTAATTATAATATATATATATATATATATATATATATATAATATATATATAATATATATTATATATATATATATATATATATATATATAATATAGAAATAATTTTATTATCTATAATAATAATATTATGATATATGTTAGTATATATTATATAAATAAAAATACATGTAGAAGTTTCAGTTAACCCCATGAGAAACAACAAAAGAGGTAGCCCATTTGGACTAGTTTTTCATTTTTGGTTACCAATTTGGTTCTTTGCTAAGTAAAAATATATAAAAAGTAACCCACATATTTTCTTTTTAATGAGCCAAAACCAAGCCACATGCCAAGGTTTTATGGGGTTATGGCTTGAGTAGTAAATCTGCATGGAAACAAAAGAGGAAATGAAAAAAATTGTAGCATACCCAAATCAAAATTAACAGCAACACATATGTGCATTGTGCAACAAACATAATGTGTTTGTAGGGATTTAAGTCAACTAATTTTTTCATAATATTGAAAATATGCAGGAACATACAAAAACATAAACAACAAATAAATTTACTAATTTAACATCCTATGCATAATAACAACACTTAATTAACAATAGAAATGAGGTAAAATGAAATACAAACACCAAATTTACATGGTAAAACTATAATTGGGAAAATATCCATGAAATGGTAGTAGTTCCTTTACTATCTTCATAAATATGGAATCTTATAAAGAGAATCTCCACAAATACTTCACTACTTTACAAATATAAGAATTTGATATTTTATGTTTTGCTTCTCATGGTACTCCCTCACCTCTATTATATACTAAGAGATATTGAGGAATTACATCCCAATAATACATGTGAGCTAATAAGCCTATAGGGTTAGCTTAATTGGTTGAATCCTTGTCATTAAAACTCCTTTGCTATTGAGAGGTCATAGGTTCAATTATATTGACACTCTTAGCTCTGTGGTTGAGCCAATAGAAAGTGATCCATTCAGGTGGAATTTCCTAGTACAAATATTCTGTGGATGTAATGATCACTTATCTTTGGGGTTCATGAACCACATGGAAAAAAAATACATGCGGGTAATATAATTTCACCTCTTTATATAATACATGATTACAAGGGTGTTTTACTCCGTGATGAATGGGGATATACTTATTTTATATAAAATTAGAGTTTCTTCTAACATAACCTAGACGTTATTACTTTCCAAAAAGACACATTCCAACACTTGATTATTGTCATATCTTAAGAAAACAATGGATTTTGATAGAACAAATTGTGTAAAATTTAGGATAGGGACATTGAGACCCGTCAATTTTCACATTATTAAAGAAGAAGATTATGCAATCCAACTCAAGGTGCAAAATGTTTCCTATAATTCTAGAGAAAGGGGTTTTTAGATATTTAGAGATGTGCATTGTGTTTATGGTACATTATATGACACTTTACCTATCTTTGGTTAGAGTAAGAAAACTCATAAATGCTTATATACTTAGTATATGATGAAAACATATTTATTTAAATATGACATAATTGACTCCAAAATTAAAATTAACCCTCAACAAAGAGAATCAAATTATGCATATAAGAATCCATTATACATATAAGAATCCATATTTTGAGAAATCTTCATCTTTTGTAATTATCTTTAATTACTATAATTGGAAGTTTCTTAATATTTAGCATAGTGTTATTTAAGTCTTAGTAGTCTTATTTCTCTTGAATAGATAAATAACCACTCATAAAAAATGATGTAATTGAGGATGATAACACTAAAATGAAAACTAAAACTAGTTATTAAAAGTTATTGGATAGAAAGATTCCAATTTTAGGCCAAATTATTTTTGAAGCTTCATCATTTTTTTATGTCGTGGAAATTCTTCTTGAATTATCCTTTTTTATAGAGGGGTGTACTTAAATAAAAATAAATGTAGATGGTAAACGTTAAATTAGTAAGGTCTTTAGATGATATTTTTTCCTTTTTATTATATATATAGAATAAGTGTTATATGGTGACAATGTTAGTGCTATTGTTTTTTGCAAGTTTTTTTTGCACATTACCATTACATGGCTCTTGTTTATTGTGTAAATTATGCAAAGTATCTGTGTTGACATGAAAACAAATAAAAAAAATCAAATTTGATTTTACATATTAGATGACAACATGCTCACCTATCTCCAATACAATGAACCACCAAAAAAAGAAGAAGAGAAAAAGCAATATTGATCATATAATTAGAAATATATTAATAACAAAAAGACCATTTTAATGTGAACAATATAGTTCGCACATAAAATACTTCAATGCACATATTATCTAAAATATTTTAATGCATATTATATATATATATATAATATATATATATATATAATAATATTTATATATTAATATATATATATATATATTATATATATAAATTATATAGTATAATATAAAATGTTGTATTTTTTTGTTTTCTTATAATTTACGAATTTTATAAATATTTTTTAAATGAAAAATTTAGATGTATAATTTATATAATTAATGTAAATTTATTAGTGTAAATTCGGTGATAATTAATGCGATCCAAGGAGATCCCAATTAAGGAAAGCCAATGAAGGATGACATCGTAAAGAAAATTACAACAACACTACAAAATTCAATGCATGCCAACAGAAAACCATTAACCACCATCTTTTATATGTTTAGACCTAGATGCAGTAAATGGTTGGGATTAGGGCAAAGATTTTTCTTCCAGTGCAGAACAGAACTCTGGTTCTCTGTACCTCCCATGTCAGAAGCAGCCATGGCCTCTTCACCCTTCTCTTCCAAATCAACAAGGTGAAGCTTCGAGCTAATTTGCAAATCTCTCCATCATTGATTAGGGTAGCCCTGAGACATACCTCTAATTGTCGTTCTGGCTGGGCTTTTTGTATTTACAAGATATGTTTATTTAGGTTGTAAAACAACTTTCAAATTAGATATTATGCAATAAGATAAAAGTTTTCATCAACTTTGTCAAAAATGAATTGTATTTTGTAATTATGATTTTATTTTGAGTTAAGGGAATTCACTTTCAGAGACGATGGAAACACCATTCATTGATGTGGAAAAATATCCCACTTTCCTTTTATAAATAACAAGAAAACATTAGAACTAATGAGAAAAAAATATAAATGAAAAGAAAGAGGGAAGACTGCCTCATAGAATCCAGAATGAAATTGATAAAATTAAGCACAACAGACTTCCCTTGTAAATTCAGTATTCAGGGTTTCTGAATTATAAAATTTACTATATACAATTAATCTCTCGAAAGAAAATTACAAAATCATGATATTCAATACAAGGTTTGTAATATTTTTTTATAATATTTCTATGTACTTTGGCCAAAATCATTTATTAATATAATTGTTTCCTAATATCTATAAAAAATTATTACAAGAAATTATGTAACACACCATTCTTTTTTACAAATCATTAAAGCATAAAATATTAATGAATAATTAATTACAATATGGCACAGAGAGATAAATAGCTCCAGCGAAGCAGAAGACACTTTCCCGTCTTTTTATTTCCCTCTCCCAACCACGTTAGATGAACAGACCAGAATCAATATGCTGGAAGATAAGGTAGAGGTATCTTGCAGACAGTAGACAATCCAACAAGTCCAACTGAATCATGAGGACAACAGAAGCAACGCAGCAAAGAACCTTGGTAGTTTTTTTTTTCTCTAACTATAGCAGTAGCAAATGTCTAGACATAAACCTTGAAATTCTTCTCTCATCTCGTCTCGAAGATTTTGCTCTTCAGAAAAGATCGTCAATCTCCCCTATTAAAAATCTTTATTAATTTTTTTAATAATAATAATAAGAAAATCGTTTATAGTATGACCGCAACATTTTTGTAATAGTTAAGCAACAGTCACATAAATAGTTACAATGAATTTTTTTATCATTTTTGTAAAATAATAATAATATTATGAGGATAAACATTTGTGTATAGCTAGATACAGTAACCTAAATAATTATATAAAAAAGAAATTCGATGAATATTTTTTAATAATTTTTTTGTCAAATATAATTTAAAAAACCATTTATCTATATTTTATGTTAAAATATTTAATATTCTGTATTAAAATAATTCAAATGAGTATTAGAGTGATAGAAGTTGTCTTGTGCTTAATAATTGAAATTTCTACCTTAATTACATAGCAATAGCATAACGCCATCAAATGAGTTCAAATAAGCTCCATTCAGTTTAATATCAACAGAGTACAAATAAGCTTCAAATTAATATTTTGTTCTATTATGCAACATATATCACGAGCAAAACGGCCCAATAGGCACATATATGATATGGAATGCTCTCCCATCCAAGGCAATTTGTCATGGATAAACCAGATCTGGGATTCACCAGATATACACTTTTTTTGATCTCCTTTTAAAAAACCCTTACAAAATTTATCTCAAATTCTTTGATTTTTTTACCAAAAAAAAATTGAAATAATGGAGCCCTTTTCAAATTCCTTTTTCTAAAGTCTTGAATGAAAATAAGGCCCTTTTAAAATAATGCCATCACATTTTTTAATATGGACACCCCACAAATGCATGATAAAGTAAAGAATTTATTTAGTTTGGAGCCACATTAAAGTCTTGAATAAATCTTCAATTGGAACCACACTAATGATTTCATTTAGAAAATTTTCAAAACTAAAAGGCTTTTGGTGATATTTTCAATGATAAATACAAATTTTCCTCTTTAATAAAATGTAAATACCTTTTAAATAAAATCGAGCCCCCAGTGTTTAATAGATCGTCCAATCTTCCTTTTGAAACAATACAATGCATTGTAATTTACCGATACAATGCATATGCGATGAGTCGCCAATTTTCACAGTTTTTTTTATGATCTCCAGCCTTATCTTCAAAAGCACACTGCATGTGCATCTACCTTCCATATATAACTGCACTTCCTTTATTGTGCACAGGAAGACCATGCTGTTTTTAACAACCCCAATCAACAAGGCAATCAAAGAGAGAAAATACCAAACCAATATGAAGAAACATATTCATATTACTTTTGCATCTGTTGTGTACGTGAAGCTTTCCATGTTCCTGGATTTTGTGATCTGTATAACAAATAGTTAGTTATAGTAAAATGATAACATTGTGAATTGAAGAGAGGACATATTTGAGACAAAAGATGTTAAGGCATATGTTGATGTACCTTCCATTTGTTACTCGACATGTAATAGTTCACTATCTTCATTGAGGGTGAACTTGCTGTGAATTCTGAAGTCACGTAACATGTAAACAATGGTAGCTTTCTGTTGCAAATATGCCTCATATGACATTGCTTTTAAATCAGGAAGAAAGTCATGTACTAAGGGCTGCCTGATAATGCACTGGACAAAGTTATTTGAAATGGATTCTATTACAGCATTTATACAATGCTTGTAAATGAAAGGGCAATTATCATTGCACTGTGAACAGAAAATTGTCCCATTGGTTATCACTATGGATGAATTGACTGGGGAGTTACAAATTGCACAAACAGGTTCAAAAGGAGTTGAATATGGATTTGTTTCCATCAGAATACCTTCTACCTGTTTATAAAATATTGAAACATTAATTTACATTATTACATGGCAAATGCAAAGCTAGTAAAAACACGATTATTGTTATACTTACAGCATGGGTAGATGTAGTTTGTTTTTTGAGGTTGTTTACTGCATCTGTGTTAAGTTCATTCATGAACGTTGACTTTGATGCTCTGAATATTGTTTCTTTTGTGTTTACCTTTTTTGCTAAATTTTTGAAAAGGATGAGGGGGAAGTCTCCTTTCTATAGTTGTTTTTCCATTGAAAGGAAAAATTGTTCATAGGTGTCAAATAATTGCAACTGCAAGAGAGAAATTGTTATCCATTGAAAAATTGCAAGTGCAAGAAACAAATTACAATAAGTATAGACAAATTACAATAACTATATAATGAAGTGATGCATGTTATCTACTGAAAATTAGGAATAAGTAACATGCAAATGCATACAGTTGCATTGTCATTTTCAGAATCTCCATCTTTGATATGGAGTATGTAATGCAATCCAACCCGTTTGGCAAGTGTAACGGCTGCAGCGATTGTGCCAATGGGATACATTTCTTTTTTGTTTGCAAATTGCCTAATGGTTGTATTGGGAATGAAGCGATACTCTCTTTGCAAACTTCAGGTATAGTTTCTATAATACTTGATTCATTAAGCAAAATTATTTTGTCACAATCACCACGATCATAAACAGTTTTAGGCAATATCTTGAAATTTGTAATTGAGATGCTATTGCCTTGCAAAATTTGTTGTTCATGTCCTCCACTAAATGTGCAGGTACAGTTAACGTTATAGTCATCATTCCTTGAGCATCTGTCAAATCAGCTCGTAATATTTGACGTGATTTGTTTTTTTTATTAAGGAATGCAGTATAGACAACCATTATGTCTCCAACAAATTGCTGCCTGCCCAATTCTACGACTATTGAGATCTTCAATTGATACTTTAATTGGCAATATCTGTTTTTGCCTATAAAAATTTCTTAGTTAAATACTGTTATAAACATTTCTACAATGCTATGTTTCTCCTAAAAACTGAATAAGTATAAATAGATTACAATGTTGTGTTTCATATGCATACCTTTTTGATGTATCATTTTGTACATTTGTTGAATCAAGTTTTGTTGTAATTGTTTCAATTGGACTAACACAAGTAAATGCACATTTCAATATGATATGGATATTATCACATGTATTTTGTGATAAGCAATTAATAAACAAATTATGATATCTAATTTATATAGATTTAAATATACATATGTAAAAAGAGAATGCATATATAATAAGCATTAACATTTTAAATAGAAAATAGCATATTTGTATAGTTGTCATAAACATACCTTTTCAAAACAAGCGGTTGGCTTGCCTTTTCTATTTGAGTTATGCCCTCTATTTTTTCAGTTGTTTCTTTTCCTTTTTCAGAATTTATGCTATGTTATAGAATAGCAGCCCTTTTCCTTTTTCAGAATTTATGCTATGTGATAGAATAGCAGCATATATTTAGTTCAATTTGAAAGAGCATATAGAACTAAAAGATGAACAAGAACATTAAAACCATAGAACCATACATATGTAAAAATAGAATGCATATATAGTAAACATTAATATTCTAAATACAAATTAGCATATTTGTATAGTTGTCATAGACATACCTTTGCAAAACAAGCGGTTGGCTTGCCCTTTCTAATTGGGTTATGCATTCTATTTCTTCAATTGTTTCTTTTTCTCTTTCAAGATTTATGCTATGTTATAGAATAGTAAGATATATTCAGTGCAAATTAAAAGAACATATAAAAGTAAAAAGTGAACAAGAACATAAGATCCATAGGAAAGGAAAGGCAAGAAGAATATACTCTGTTTGTTTATGTTCCATGTTGGTGTTCTTTTTTCTTGGTCGTTTTGTTCAATTGAAAAAGGTTTTACTGGTACAATCTGCATTCATCAATAGATGAGGTCATATCTGGAAATTTAAATGAGAACTTTGTGACATAGCATAGCTTATTATTGAACACATTATGGAATATTGACCTGGTTGGAATCTCCTTGAAACATAACAAATGATTAAAAAAAAGAAAAGAGTAAAGAAAGAAATTTGCATAAATGTTTTACTTCTTTCTTCTATGTTGCAACATGTGGTTCAATTGCTAGTTTTAATACTTTATATTTATATTCATGATAATTTTAGTCTTTCACTTTATTTTTATTTTTTTATCTTTAATGATATATTTTTTGTTTTCTATTTTTTTTCCCTTAATTTTAAATTTAATTTGATTTATTTATATATTTTTTGTTTTCTATTTTTTTTCCCTTAATTTTAAATTTAATTTGATTTATTTTTAATAAAATTTGCATGAAAATTTATTTTTATAATTTGAATTTTTTTATATTTAACTTTTATCCTTTTTCTTAATTTTTATTTTTTTGCTCTTATTTCTTTTATATATATGAATGATTATATATGATTCCATTACATTAAATTAAAATTTTATATTTTATATTTTAATTAATCTTATTCACATTGAACGTACTCGTGTGTAATATTATATAATGAATGATTCCATTCCATTATATTAATTTTTTATATTTAAATTTTTAATTTATTTTTCAACGAAAGTTAACATTGCATTAATGTTAGTATTTTATACTTTTAATATTTTTATTTATTTTATATTTTTTATTTATTGAGTATTAAAATTATATTATATTAGTCAGTTAGAGATTAATCAGTGGCATGCCTTTCTTTTTTCTTTATTGTTAATATTTTTATTTATTTTTATTTTTATATTTATTTGAGTATTTAAATATTAATATAGTCAAGTTAAAGATCATTAGTGCATGCTTTCCTTTTTCTTTTATTAGGAAGAGATTCACCTCAAGGCAATAATTTGCATTGATATTTTTAAAAAAAATGTATTATATCTTTTTTTTTTAAGACTGAAAATATGACAATATTTGTAAGAAAAAACATATGTTATTTAATTATTTAATTTATTTATAAACTAAATCTTATTTTTGAATTTATGCTTCTGTGATTCATAATATATTTGACAAAAAAATTTCAGTAAAAAATATATAAGAGAAAATCTTATAAATACATTTTGAACTAAGTAGTGTGATTCATGTTTAAACAAAGTATTATGATTCATATATCATTTATAATTGTTATATATATAATATATATATATATAAATATAAATATAAATATATATATATATATATATATATATATAATATATATATATAAATTTTTTAATAAATGTTATTTTTATAAATAATGATTATATTGTTTAATAATGACCGAAGACAGTTTTACATCGATTTGCAAGCAACGTATTGGACATTTTTTTAGCAAAGTAAGAGGTGTGCGTGAACCGCTGTGAGCATAAATTGTTTTTACCATGGTTAACAATTTTAATGTAGAAGTAAATAGTCTAAACCATCACAAAGGCAAGAGAAACAATACCTATGACCTCTGTAGGATTAGATGCATTGAATCGTAAGACTACAACCGGTGGGATGCATAGATACCATCCGACAAAACTATTTCCTTAAATAAAAGCTAAGAAAACTAACAAAAGTAGCCATGACCATATAACTAAAGATCCCGTTCCGACTATTTTGGTGATGGAGCGGAGCAAGAAAAGAACCTGGGAAAATAAGAAGAAAAGAACCTGGGAAAATAAGTTGTGTTAAACGGAAACGACGACATAGTCCTCAATGTACCTAGAATTTGAGCGTGGTAACCCTTACCTGCAACAAACAACAGAGATTATTGACATTTAATAATACAGATTTATTACATGTCTTGCTATAAGAAGATGGTACGGATGTGCTTGATTGAAACAAATTTTCTTGAAACCAATTACTAAACAATGATATAAATTATAACATCGATAAAATAAATTTAGTTGAAATAAGAAATAGGTTAGATAACAAAAAGAACATGGAACGTGGAATATTAGAAAAGAAAATTGATAACCATGGTATTGATGATAACAGGAACTTAATAGGTTAGATAATAATAATACAATTGCATTGAATTCTAAGCGCATTAATATACGTAACGGTTTGGTTAATATAAACAAATTATTAGTAAAGAAAATTGAAAACAATAGTAAAACTAATAATAGCATAGTCAACTCCTGATTGAGCACATGCGAAGTTAAGATTAACACGTAGGCTTTGCTATGCACCATAAACTTTGCACTCACCACATTTTATGCTGTGGGCCCACAAATTTACCATTTGTGTAATTCTTTGGGCCCACTACCCTACAACTTGTCAAACTCCAAGATGGACAACACAACAAAGCGATAGCTCAAACTGCAAGATGGCTTGACGAACTCACCCGAGAGCTGGGAGAAATCAACCGAAGTTGGTTGAACCTGAGGCTGGTATAAGAAAAGAACCAGGACTTGCTTCTCGCTCACTGGGATAATCGGGGCTGGTCGAAAGAAACCACATTTTGTTCTGCCCCTAAGACAACTCTCTATACCTTGTGAGATCTGGGACCCGGCCCGGCTTTCTTCCTCCACTCCACGGGCTTGCTGGCATCCCACGTATTCGTTGTCTCATGTTGTTGTTGATGGTTTCTAACTGGGGCTTTGATCTGAATTTTTCTTCCAACTTAGGTCTTCAATGGCTGCATCTATGGTAGCTTTAGACTCCTTGTTAGTTTTCTTGAGATCCAATACCTTTTTAGTTATCTGTGTTACTGCATTCCTGTTCTCTAGCATATCTGGGTCAGTAAGTTGTCTAGGAGCCCTGAGTAGTAAGTTGTCTAGGAGCCCTGAGTAGTAAGTTGTCTAGGAGCCCTGAGTTCCCATTCTGCCTGAGCTCCCATTCTGCCCTGTTTGCTTCACTAAATAGTAGGTAGGTAGGTTTGGAAGGAATCATACGCATGAACTGTTTCATCCCCAAATCAGAATGAGAATCCTTTGTTCCAGAATCTCCAAACGAAGCCAAATCCGAAGCTGATGTTTCAAAAGGCGAATCTTCAAAATCATACGCTTAGAAAATAAATTTTGTATATTCATAATAAAAAAACCAATATATAAAAGAGTTGAGTTAAATTGTATACGAGCACAAAAACTAACTAAGAGTGATTTATCCTATCAATCATGTAATAAATAAATCTAACTAACATTCTGGTACACGAATACGAACTATTTTACAAAAGTAAGAGATGTTATAGGAGCAACGTTGATTTATTTTACTTTTGTTCAGGATTAAGCTATCGAGAAATCTAAAATTTAAATTTACCAACACGCAGGTCATACTTTT
The DNA here is from genome assembly GCA_000404065.3 of Pinus taeda. NCBI lineage: Eukaryota > Viridiplantae > Streptophyta > Pinopsida > Pinales > Pinaceae > Pinus > Pinus taeda. Next base: position 46,074 of record APFE030786976.1, read on the forward strand.
ACCCTAATTTTTGACCTATGATATAATAAAAAATATCACAAAATACATATAAACCCAACTTTCTATAACTTTCCATAAACCATGTCATATCTATTAACCTAATCGGACGTTTTATCTTTTCACATTGATTTTCCATGACTATTTAGTTTAAGCCTTTATTCATACTAATTGTAACCCGTAAAAATCATTTAAAGTAGGAATTCCATTATTTCACCAAATCAAGTTTGTCACAGTTTTCAGTCCTTTCAATTCGTAAACTATTCAGTCACTATAAATCTTCAATAATTCACAATTCATAAAATTACACGACATGAGAAAAAAATAGAAGAAAATAAATTTTGTATATTCATAGTAAAAAAAACCAATATATAAAAGATTTGAGTTAAATTGTATAATCTTTCAATAATTCACAATTCATAAAATTACACGACTTGAGAAAAAAATAGAAGAAAATAAATTTTGTATATTCATAGTAAAAGAACCAATATATAAAAGAGTTGAGTTAAATTGTATACAAGCACAAAAACTAAGAGTGATTTATCCTATATTGATATACATATAAATCATGTAATAAGTAAATCTAACTAACATTCTGTTACACGAATACAAACTATTTTACAAAAGTAAGAGATGTTATAGGATCAACGTAGATTTATTTTACTTTTGTTCAGGATTAAGCGATAGAGAAATCTAAAATTTAAATTTACCAACACGCAGGTCATACTTTCACCCTAATTTTTGGCCTCGGGAAACCTGGCAACACCTTCGACACAGAATTAAAGACCAACTTTGACAATCATGGTAATACGCTCTGACACTTAAGAGCGACCATAGAGCTTCGAGAAACCGATTTCTGGACTTTTGTCTCGCAACAAGGTCCGGAGATGGTTTAAACCAAATTAATAGGTAATAGGCAGAAGTCACACTTGGCGCTACCGAAAAATACTAAGTTAAAATTTTTTAAAGGAAACTAAAGCACTTTTCACTCTCAGAGGAGCGAGGAAAGCTTCCAAATAGGAAGATATAAACATACCCAGTTCTTTTTGAAGTCCTGAGACAGGGTTGTAAGTTGTTCTGCCTCCCAACGCTGTGACAGGATGCGTAGCCATTCCTCCCGTTTCTACAAAGAAAGATTATGTATTAGCTGTAACTTAAAACCCGAAAGAGGGAAAACGATTGACACATTAGAGAACCAACAATAAGAAGAGAGATTTAATACCTGTAATAGGAAGATGGAAACACCGTATAGGTGGATTCTAAAGCCATTCTTGTCAAAAAAAAACTCACCTTTGTGCAGGTTGTGCAGGATAGTCAAGTTAGAGATAATCTATGGAATCTAAATCTAGAAGACAACACGAGTCCATAAGAATTTGAGCTTCTGTTAAAGAGGTTGTACGTCTGTAATGTTGTCCGTCTGTAATGGAAGGGTAGTATTGTGAGACAGTATTGAGTCCAGTATGAGACAGGTGATTACATGCAGCTTGCCACAAAGCTATGCACTAGACAAGTGGCATATCAACCGTACTTTGGATAACATCATATTGCCCCAATATTTGTTCCATCAAAATATGCATTTGTTAAATTTCAAATAGATTATCCTAAGTTTCATCAAAATCATGCAGTCTCCCGACAATAAGAGGTGCAAGTTGAAAGTTTGGATAAAAGTTTGTTTGCAAGCATATGAGCAGAAAATTTTATTTCAAACATTGGTTTAAACTTGACATTTGCCGAAAATTTTATTTGGTCAAAGTTAATTAATCGCTAGTCAACGATCTATCGATCGCTATTAGTCCCAGGCAGGGACTAATAACGAGGTGTCTGCGATATCCACAGCCCTAAAGTGTTAACATTGGAATCGCAACATTATTTATCGGAATCATGTGCAAAAAAAAGAATATTATTTTTTTAAATATTCATCTCCATTTTTAATGTAAGGCTCGTCAAATTGTTTATTTGCAGAGTATATGAATCTTTTGTTGGCAGACTAACTCTACTTATTATATTCACCGACACTGCTTTTAAGAAGTCTCTATGTTCACAAAGAGCAAGAGGTAACGAAGGGGTCCCTAGTAAGCAGTAGGCATTTACTTTAACAACTCATCTTTTTTAAATAAATGATAACGATGACATGAAAGGAATAGATATTGTTATGGTAAATTTTACCACTTAACGAAATAATAAAGTAAATCGCGTGATGGTCTTAAACCAAAAGAATGCTTTGATTTCACGGTTTTTCTTATTTTTATTTTTATAGCATTATAAATGTTATCTGATATACGAGGGGAATAGCCATCTGAGTGACAGCACGTAGAGAGAGAAAAAGAACACGGAGAAAGCACTTCAAGACTATTCCCCTCACATGTTAGATAACATTTATAATACTATAAAAATAGAAATAAGAAAAATCTTGATTTCACTGGTGAACATGTGAGTGAAAATAAAAAAATAGATATATACGTCATGTCAAATCATAATGACAGGACAGGTGGAGCGGAGTGCAGTCGAGTCCAGGCGGACCCAATTTCCAAACAACAGACAAAATGATTGAGGACCCAATTGTTGATTTTTCCGATCAAAATCCGGCAGTGATTCATTGGAATCCCAAGTTTGATAGCTAGTTTCTGCACCATCAATGGCTCCCAGGGGTTTTCCAGGGCGCTGAATCCAAATATGCAGTTAAAAAACCATTTTAACTGCTAAAAATAAAGATTTAACCTCATTTCTTCCGCCGGATTCCGTCACCGGAATCTCCAAAAAGTCGCATTATAGACAACTCCATTGTTAAAATCACCCAGCAATTTAGAAAGGTAAAGGTTTATCGTGAAATTAATTCTCGTGGCGCTTTTGGAGATTCCTTGCTACACGAACAACAATACAATATGTACGGACCGACTGTTGAACAATGCACTACTCTCTGCCTAACGGTGCGCTACGCATTTACTTTTTATTGGCAAGTTAGTTATTTTTTTTTATGTAAAGAAAGAAAAAAAATAATTTATTTCAGCGTCCACCACGCCAAAAATAACTTATAAAGAATTGAAAATAGTAAACGTTACGTCATTATCGGACGGTGGATAAGACAGCGCAAACGTCCGCTATGTGTCGGTGCTTATGGCTAGCCGTGAACCACAAAACCAATTTATAGCGTCTGCAAAGAAGAGATAGCCTCGAGGAGTGAGCCCAGCACAGCCCAGCCCAGCCAATTCAATGAAGAATAATAAGAGGCTCCCACTCTCTGAAAGTCCGTGGCTTGTAAGGAGTTTAGTGGCACTTATAGTCGTGACAGTTGCCTTCATTTCATTCCAGATCTGGCAGGGCAAAAGGGATGGCTCGGGAATCAAGGATTACGTTTTAGCAGACTGCACCTCTTCTTCTTCAGCGCGTTCATCCGATAGGGTTGAGAATGACCAGCAATGGCTTCCGGGCGATGTTGCCGCCAGAGCGCTAGTGCACTACGCGACGAGCAGGATCCTCCCTCAGCAGAACAGAGGTGAAATCGATCTGACCCTCAAAGTTCTTTCTGTGAGAAGCCCCTGCAATTTCCTGGTCTTTGGCCTCGGCCACGACAGTGCAATGTGGAATGCCTTGAATGCCCACGGGAACACAGTTTTTCTGGAGGAGGACTCCAATTGGATACGGGAAATCGTGAAAAGCCAACCAGGAATTGAAGCTTATCACGTCCAATACCAAACGAGGATGTCCATGGCTGACGCTCTGCTGCGCAACTACAGAAAAAATCGATCCTCCTGCGGCCCCACCCGGCCGTTGAGGTCCTCCAGCTGCGAGCTCGCTCTCACAAACTTGCCTGCGCTCATCTACGAGACGGAGTGGGATGTCATCATGATTGACGCCCCCCGTGGTTTCTTCGGCGCCGCACCGGGCAGAATGTCCGCCATTTTCACTGCAGCCGTGATGGCCAGGAAGAGGAAGAAGGAAGGATCCACAGATATTTTCCTTCATGATGTTGACAGGAGAGTGGAGCAAATGTATGCCGGTGAGTTCCTCTGCAGCAGCAATTTGGTGGGATCTTCCGGGAGGCTTTGGCATTTCAGGGTTCCCCCATCATCCAGTGGTGGCAGTAACACTGACGAGTTCTTCTGTCCGTGACCTGTAAGCAATGAAGAATTATGGTTGCTGTGTTTACGCAACATTGTATTTCTCAGCAAAATTAATTTAACCTAAGTTAAAAGTAGTTTATGGACCAATTTTTCAACCAAAATAAAACTGTTTTCACTTATTGCAAGAATACAATATTCTTTCCTTCCACATTTTTTTTAAGCCATTTCCAACACTATTTCACAAAAAATTGGATGAGAATTGAGAACTAATTATTCAATGAGCAACCAGAAGAATTATAACTCTCTAAAAGATATAAAAAACTAAGTATCCTTTTGTTGATAATTATAAATAAGAAAACAATAACCTTGACTCTTTCTTTCTTTCTTTTTCAACAATATGCCTCCGCATTTGTTTTTCCCTCAATTTCAAGCTTTGCAAAATTTACATTATTGCCTATTAATGTGCAATTTCAAGGTTGCAAAATTTACTTTATTTGCTATTAATGTGCAAACATTGTGCATTAATTCTTTGTAGAAGAGAGAGAAAAAAAACGTTACATACTATCTATATCCGTAATAATGTAATAATTTATTTATCGCCACTAGGATTTCATCTTGCACATTGAATATGCCTGTACGCTTCCGCGAGATGCCTTCGTAAATATAAAGTCCAGGCCTATAGCAGTAAAGAGGAAAGGCATATGCTAGCTTCATTCGGGCAACCAATTATATGAATTAATTTTGCACACTTCCGATTTTGTTTACCTGTGCATCTTTCCATGTTCCTTTTTGTGAGAAAATTTTGCATTGGTATTGCACATTAGTTAACTTCACTACAGTAACTTTGTGATCAGTACAAAAAAAAGATGGAAGGCAAATTTACAACATAACAAAACGCATCACCAATATATCTATATGTGAGTATATATGAACTTGTGGGGTCAAATGAGTTTATTATTTTTTGAACAATGTAATTTCATTTTTTATTCTTGAAATTCATGTTTGAAATGTGGAGGTGTTATATATGAATCTAATTTATGTTAGGAGAGGATTTATGCATGTTAATTCTTGATTTACTGTGTATCAAGAGGGATCAAATCTCTCTTCGCTTTAAAAAAAGTTGTAACACAAAATATTTAATCCATGTTAATTCAGGATCTACCAAGTGTCAAGTGAGATTAAATCTCCTTTAACTCTAAAAAAATGTTTGTAACACAAAATATTTGATCCCTCTTGATCTAGTCTAGCTTAATTATTAATTATAAATATAAATATAATTGTTAATAAAAAATTAAATGTAATTTGATGAAGTCAAAATGTTTAATAAGGGTTCATATGTGCAATTGTACAATAGTTTGGATGTCATGGTGAGGAAGCACAATATCCCATCAATTGGTTCCCTCACCAATAATAAACCCAAGAACCATGTCCGGCTAGAGATCGATGAGTACATGGAGCAGGGAAGACAAGAGGCCACCAGGGAAAACTTGGAGTTGAACGCACACAACATGCAAAAGTACATCAGTGGTCTTGTCAAGGTCAACACCACATTGCTCATGCTTTATAAGTTGGATACAAATTCCAAGACCATATACCTTGATACCATGGAGGAAAGAATATGCTTTCAGAAAGACACCATCAAACAGTTTGGGGACACCATCACACAGTGCCAAGTTTGGCATCGATATGTGACCCAGAAGCACCAAGTGGATATAATGTTGCGTTTTGTTAGGTTGTCTCTAGCCTAATTTTTCTTATATGGGTACATGTGGAAAATGTAATATTATCTGTAAATACACTGTAAGTAAAATTTCAAGTGTCATTAGGAATGTGAAAAGTCATTATATTATGTAATGTGTCATTTAGTAAAAAAGTTTAAGAGTTATGAGGGAATTCAAAGACTCACAAAGGGGAATGTCAAGGGTCACACCTCCCTTTGTATTAAATAGAAACTCATAACTCATAGAACAAGGTTTTGGGAGCCAAGATTTTGGCTAGGATTAGGCTTAAAAAATGCTTGGGAGTATTGTGCAGACTTGAATTCTCCATAGCGTAGAGTGAGTATACTTCTTTGGAGGAGCATGTGTTCTTGATTGTAATGTTCCACTATTGGGGCTAGTGGTTGCCAATGGTATATGTATGGATGGAACTTTCACTTATAATAATAATATCATAGCCAACATGCTCCAACTATTCTAGTTGCGTTGGAAATGCATGTTATTTAACTTACACATATGCTTATGAACTACTTTGTATGAATCTTGTTGAATGTGTGTTGTTGGATTAACTCATCATTTTATTTGTGGACTATTCATCATTTTAGCTTGTGATCTCATTCCACTCGTGTGTACCTTTCAAGTTGTGTAATATTACAAGCCTCTAAAGGGAACACTTCTTTTTCCCCTGTGTTAGAACCTTCATGCATTGCACTTGACTCTCCATAGGGTCACACACTTGCTCTCACCTAAAGTTATCATGCTTTTCTTTGTGCACTATTCCGGTCAAGGCATTACACTACCACCCACCGCTAGGACTCCAATACAAATGTGTGAGGTCTATTTGAGGCTTCATATTTGGGATCTCCTCTGAATGTTGGTGGGTCCAACACCATCAACACAATCAAATAGTCATCACTTCATAGTTTAGATTTTTTGTAGCAATTGAATAAATGTTTGATTTATCCAAAAATTAATGAATAGACATGGAAATCAAATAATCATCACTTCATAGTTTATATTTTTTAGAGTTTGATGCAGAGGGGATCTTTGGCCTTTCTTAGACTTGCCCCTCTTATATTTATTGATTGTGTTTAATCCATATATGTTATAACTAGCATAGTGAATGAAATAAGGCTAAGAGTATTAGCTCTTGATTCAATAAATTTTACATGCGTTGATGTTGAATGTCTTTGTTGTGATTTTAATTTGATAATAGGTTGTGTGTGGAATGTTTGTTAGTATTTAATGAATTTGTAGATTTTTTTTGTGTAATGATGATGATGGTTAATATTCATTAAGACTAGATTTGGTTTATTAGATCTTGAAAACGGTAAGTGATTACTTGGATATTTTTATAATTATATTTTTGTGCTTAAAATCCTTAAAGAGAAGCATTCCAAGATCCCCATAGTTTCATTGAGTTAAAATGTTAGAAAGGTTTGTATCATGACAAATATTTTGAAATTGAGACAGTGCCACAAAGATGACAGATTCTTTCAACCAGAACATCTTTGAAATCATCCAATGCCTAATTTCATCATGGTGCTCATGACAATTTATTCTTATTATAACAATGTTCACTTTCTTCTTACATTATTTGAACACATAGAGATACTTTTGACTTTCTTATAGTATCTTAATTTTCTTTTATTCTCATTTGGATTGGAACATTATATTGTTTGTCATCCATCTCAATGCATTCAGAGTGGCAAAAGTGGAGAAATCAACTCACGAGACCATTTTTACTGCAGGACCCATTTTGGCAAAACATGATTAGAGACGTTATGGGAGCATTTTGAGGCATCAAATGACATTTTCTAAGGGTAAAAATTTGCTGCTTTAGTGTTTCACATTTTCATCCTATTTTACACAGATATATTTTTAACTGTGTAAAAAGTCCATCAATCAAAGTCTGTATGTGAAAGTTATGCCACTCAGAAGTTGACCTTCCTATTTTCACCACCATGATTTGAGAGGTTGCAAAGTCAACCTCCATTATTCATGGAAATGGGCTAGTCACGTGATTGTAATGTAAAATACTCTAGAAGAGTCTATATTGTAACTCTAGTTAAGAGTTGATGTAGTCAAACTTAACCATTAGTAGCCTATCGAGTTGTGTTATAACCAGGCCACTAGGAGGAAGAGGCATTCCATTCATTCGAGTGCATTTGTTCCATGCTAAGAAATAATAACCAAGAGGATTAGGAGGTAAAGGACACAAAGAGGATTTGGGCACTGTAGTAGCCCATGAGCCATAGGCCATACTTCTTTGTACCTGCAACCATATTTCTAAACAGAGAAAGAAAGTGAGCGACCTCATCTTTTAGTTGAGTTTTCTTTTGAAAGGGTTTCCTAGAACATATCTTGTGTTTTATGTGTGTGCAAGCCTTTATTTTTCCATTCTCAATTTTTTTCATAATTTCAGTTTGCATGCATGCACTAATTACAATAAAATATACAAATCTAGACATTTAATAAAATTGTAATAGCGTAGAATTTCAAGTTTTAAATATAATATTATCAGATTTGTTGTCACGAACTGTCTAGTGGAATATCCATGAAAATTTATGGATCATATTAGTATTAGAGTAGGTTTATTTGGTTATTTTGTGGAGATTTTTAGGGGATCTAGATAAGTGGAGCTGAAAATTGTAAAACCCTAATCGTGGTCGACGACTCTGTAAATGACCCTCATGATCTTGCAAAGGTGAGGTTTTCGCAACTAGAACAAGTCACAGATATAAATCACAATGTAAACCTCCTCATGGCATCCCTAAGAAATAAGATTGGGATATATGGAGAAGATGGGGGTTCAGATGCAAAGGACAAATTAGAAGGGGGATCGAGAGATCGAGAAGAAATGGAGAACTAGTCTAAGAAAGAATCTAGAAAATATAAACCTGGTTTGAGTGCAATTAATCAGTCCCCATTTAAAATGGAAGCAAAATTCGATGTCAAATCATACCATGGTGAGATCGACACTCTGTTAAATTGTATCATGATGAGATCGATGCTATGAAGTTGAATCACTAGTTGCAGCAACTCAAAGTTTATTTCAATGTCCATCAAATTGCAAAAAGATAGAAGATCTCATTTGCACAACTGAAATTAGAGGGCCATGCACTGACTTGGTGTGAGAGCCACAAAAATACCCTAAGGTTGGTGGGAGAACCTCCAGTGAGTAAGTGGGAGGACTTCAAAACCCTCATTAATTCATAGTTTTATCCCAATGAGTATGTAGAGGACTAGTGGATCGGTGGCACCAATTCAGGCACAAGTTGGGCCAAGGCATGTAGGAGTACACCACAAAGTTTCGTAAGATGGATATAATGTTGGGTATCTCTCCAAATAACCTAGATGTGCTCCTCAAGTATTTGGGGGTTCTGCATCGCCATCTACATGAGCAAGTGACATTTTTCAATCCCAAATCAGTGGATGAGGCTTGTATATAAGTGAAAAATCTTGTGTACCTATAGAACATAGGCCTAAAGAGGGCACAACCAAGTGGATCGATGTAGAAGGAAAAAAAATATGCTTCTAGGGAGGGAAAGAATAAGAAAAAAGAGGGAAAAAATAAAAAGACAGCAACCACAATACACTAGGGCAAGATCCTAGAAAGCACAGCAACATCGATGACAATTTAGAGGATAAGTTATGGAAGTTGCATCTAAAGCTAAACCTAAAGGATAAGAAGAAAGATAATAAGAAGAAAAATCTCATGGCCACCGATTCAAGCAACCATGTTGAAAGAAGCTCAAATGTGGATGAGAATATCATTTATACATTAGTGCAAAACGAGGTGAATTTGAGTAGCGTTAAGCAATAGGAAGAGAAAGAAATGACCAAGCTCTTCCATATAAAGATATAGGTCAATAAGACAAATATTGATGCTCTATTTGACTCAGGATCATAGGAAAATCTCATTGTAGCAGACTTGGTCAAGAAGTTGGGAATAAAAGTTCATGATCATCCAAACCCATATCCAGTGGATGTGTAAATAGGGATGTAATTTAGAAGCTAACAAAACAGTGAAAAATTAGATTTGTTATAAGTGTTGATTTTATTAATGAAGTAGATCTAGATGTGGTTTCCCTTGGTGTGTGTGGAGTCTTGTTTGGGAGACCATACATATATATGTGAGATGCGATATTCATGAGGAGAGCTAGCCAGTACCATCTCTTCAAGGATGGAAAATCGTTCATCATCAATGCACACAAAGACATGTAAAAAAATTCAATGGTAAGTGCCAACCAAGACAAGAAATTGATCAGTTCCAACATGAATTATGTTTTATTATTTTTAAGAGAAATCCAGTCTATAGAGGAGTTAATATGAGGCAAGGTATCTTTGGAGGGGTGTTCTAAGAAACAAAAAAAACAATTGGATGAGGTGTTACATGCATACATGGATGTGTTCCAAGAGCCTAAAGGGTTAGCACCTAGGAGATAAGTGGAGCACAAGATCCAACTATTTCCAGACTCCCCATTGCCAAATATTGGGTTATATAAGTACCATGTTATAGTAGCAAGTGAGGTAAAGAAATAATTGAAACAACTTCTGGAATAGGGTGTCATTCGACTGAGTACATAACCATGTGGATCACCCATCATGATTGTGCCAAAGAAGGATGACACTTGGAGGATGTGTATAGATTACATGGAGTTCAACAAAATCATGCTCAAGAATAGCTTCCCCCTACATAGGATAGATGATCTGTTGGATCAATTGCAACAAGAAAAATACTTCACTGAGATGTACTTGAAGTTTGGATATCACCAAGTTTGAGTCAAAGAAGAATATACTTGGAACACCACCTTCAAAACCAAACAAGGTTTGTATGAGGGGTTAGTCATGCCATTTTGCCTATGTAATGCACCAAGTACGTTTATGATATTAATGAATGATGTACTGCACCCATTTATAGATTCATTTTCTATTTTCTATTTGGATGATATACTAGTATATAGTGTTACCTGGGAGGAGCACATTTCACATTTGACATAAGTGTTGGAGACATTGAAGAATCCCTCACTACTATAACATATCAAGAAGTGTGAGTTTGCGCGAAATTTTTTGGTGTATCTGTGGAATATGATCGGTGGAGGAGAGTTGAAGATATATCCTTCCAAGATGGAGGCCATCGTGAAATGGCTAGTGCCTACTAATGTTTCTGAGGTCATGAGTTTCATTGGGGCAGCACAGTACCTGAGGAAATTCATAGTCTCATTTTCAATTGTAGGAGCACTGCTCCACGCCATAACAACTATTGCATGAATTTCTAGTGGGAAAAAGGCTAACATAAGGCTTTCAATGAGATAATGAATAAGATCAATCAAACATGGGTTTTGACATTACCAAACTTGCAATGACCTTTTAAAGTGGAGACAGATGGGAATACATAAGTAGTCAACAAGACTTTAGTGCAACTTCTGAGGGGATACAATGAGAAGCATCCAAAGGACTAGGATGAAAATATGATATATATACAACATTCCTACAATAGATCATTCCACACTTCTATAGGAAAGTCCCCATTTGAAACTTGTTTTGGATATTTTCCACCTTCACCTTTGGATATTTCATATGGGAAGCAAGGGGGTTGAGTGAATATCTTATAGGAGATGCTTTGAGGGATGAAAAAGTTATAGAGAAGATCAGGAAGATCCATCTACAGGTACAAGAAACACTATAGAAGTCGCAGGACAAATATAAGGCTAGGCATAATCAACACAAAACAGAGAAATCGTTCAAGGTGGGAGACAAAGTATGGCTACAGTTGAACAAGGAGAGGTTGAAGGGGATTGGTAAGAAAATTAAGGCTTTTAGGTATGTTCCCTTTGATATATTGGAAAAGGTGGGTGATAATTCCCGTCGACTCAATTTACCACCATTTATGCACATTTACTCAGCTGTGAATGTAGAGAATTGGAAACTCTATGAGCCTTCCATGCTAGATCAGGAAGAAGAACATGTTCGACCTTTTGTTGAGGATTTGGCATCAGATGCTCAGGCAAAGTAGACAGAAGATATTGTTTTGCAAAAGAGGTCCATAACTACAATACATGGGCAGCATGACCTTTGGTAGATTGGGTTGAAGGGACAACTTCCAAGCAATGCTAAATGGTACACTAGAGTGAAGTGGAGGAAAATGTTCCTCACCTCATTCAGTAGAAGCATTTTGGGACCAAAAGACTTCAAAAATGGGAAGATATGATCTAACTTAGATCATTATATTTATTTTCATCCATCTCAATGCATTTAGAGTGGAAAACATGGAGGAATCATCTCATGGGATCATTTTTACTAGCAGGACCCAGTTTGGCAAAATAGGGTCTGAAACCTACCAAGAGCATTTTGAGGAATTGAATGACATTTTTTGGGGATAAAACTTTGTCGATTTAGTGATGTGCATTTTCATGTTACTTTACGCACAAATGTATTTCCAATGACACAAGAAGTGCATCAATCAGAGTCTGTATGTGAAAGTCATGCTACTCATAAGTTTACTTTCCTATTTTCACCACCATGGTTCAAGAATATATTGCGTTCACCCCCATTATTCATGGAAAAGGGGCTAGCCATGTGATTGTGATGTAAAATACTCTAGAAAATTCTATATTATAACTCTGGTTAAGAGTTGATATAGTCAAACTTAACCACTAGTAGGCTATCAGGCTATGTTATAATCAAGCTACTAGGAGGAAGAGGCATTTCATTCTTTCAAGTGCATTTATTCCATAGATGAGAAAAAATAGCCAAGAGGGATAGGAGGTAGAGAATACAATGAGGATTTTTTCACTGTAGCAGTCCACATGCCACAGACCATACTTCTTTGTACTTGCATCCATATTTCCAGATAGACAAAGAGAGTGGAGCGACCTTACCTTCTAGCTAGGGTTTCTCTCAAAAGGCTTTCCCAGAGAATATCTTGTATCTTATATGTGTGTGAAATTTTATATTTCCATTCTCTATTTTATGCATAATTTCCATTCGCATGCAAACACTAATTATAGTAAAATCTAGAAATCTAGAAATTTAATAAAACCGTAATAGTGTAGAATTTTAGATCTTTCATATAATATTATCAGATCTATTGTCACGAACTATCCAGTGGAATATCCACGAATGTTTACGGATCATATTCTCTATTTCTTTATTGCAATGGAATTTATCCTTAAAAGTAGATATACTTCATTCTCTAATGATTTACCCAAGATTTGACATCTTAATTCCCTCCCTACTTGAGCCATTACTGGTTTTCCCTAGAATTTGAAGCATTTTTGTGAATCCTATAGTTTTTCATGTTGTTTATCTTGTTTTTATACAATAGTACATATGAGGAGGATATGGAAGGATGTGGTTCCTTTTATTTTGATATATAAATATATATATAAATATATATATATATATAAATATATATATATATATATATATATATATATATATATATAGATATATTGATCTATTCCATATTTCTCCATGATTCTCTCGAGATATTATATCCACAAACTTCGCATCCATATAAGATAACAGGAGTGATGTATTATGAACCAATACCTTGAAAATTATAAAAAGTTAGGGAATAATAATACACTTTGTAGGTAAACTTACTTATACATGAATCTAATACATAAGACAAGTTATGATGCTTATATAAGTGAATATCCCTTATTATAACTATAAGATAAAGTAACATGACGTAAAATACAACTACATTTACCTAACCACGAAAAATGAATTATTTTTAGGGCCATAACATAGCCCACCTCTTTTTAAAAAATAATTTCTCTCAAAGCTTGTAATTGAAGGTGTTTTTGCATGAATATCAATTTTCCATCTAGCGTCTTCTAGGGGAATATTCTTCCACTTGATCATTAGGTACTACATAACGGTTCTATTCCGAAAAGATAGAGAATGTTGATTTATAACATTCTATGGTTCTGGAATTAACTTCCCTTCTTCATGTGATTCTAAAATTTTTGTTTCCATTGACATAGTTCATCCAAAAACCTTTTTTAGATAGAGATACATAAAAAATCTTAATAAAGCAAGAAGAAGGTAATCTAACTCATATGCTCCAGTTTTCCAATTTTGCAAATAATCTTGTAAGGTCCATAAAATTTGAAGCTAATTTCTAGTTCTTCTTTGGATTAAGTGTAGCTTTATTGTAAGGTTGCACTCTAAGAAATATTCAATCACCCAAATTATCTTTTACTTTGATGTTAATTTGTTTGGTCCTCCATCTTTTTTTGCACCATTTGAAGGTTTTCCTTACGAATTATCAAAATTATTTAGCCTTCCCCATATGTGACTCTATTACCTACACTTTGTACTTATCCTACAAAACATATGAGGTACTAGGAGATAGATATCCATAGATGACCTCTAATGGGGACTATCTAGTAGATATGCCATAGGTAGTACTATACCACCATTACTATAACTAAAGCCACTTCATCCCTTGAGATTACTTATTTGAAGAATAATATCGTAGATAATCCTCCAAACATTTGTTAACATTTTATGTTTAGTCATTTATTTGTGGATGATATGTTGAACTCATAGCTAGTGTTGTTGGACTCATCTTCCATAATTCTTTCCAACAATTTCATGCAAATTTTGAATTTTTGTCAATTATTATTACTTTAGGAAAACCATGAAGTCTATGAATTTTCTTCATAAATTGTAGTATACCTAGGGGGGATATTATGGGGTACAGAAGGAGGTACCCAAGGGAATAACGTAATAATGTGATGGGCCATAGTTAATAAATAAATTCGTTAACCTGAATCATGTAAGGGACCACAAGTAGTTAGCAATAATGTGATAAGCCCATTGTATTAGATATATGGTCTTGAGAGGCCCACGATAATGACCCATAGTATTGTATGTATGAAGTCTATATAGAGGCTAGAGACTCCCCATTGAAAGGTGTCAATGACTATTGTATTGGAAAGCATATGGCTTTTGGAGTGTTCTCTTTCCTTAAGGAGTGATTGTATGGTGTTACTCTACCTCAAGGGTTTGATATTAATAAAGATTTGAAGTTTATCTATTTATCTCTTCTTATTTCTAGGCATATTCCTATTTTTATATTTTTGTAGGTCAGATATATTACAAGTGGTATCATAACACTTTCCTGGGCAAAACAAAGAGATTTTTTTTTTTTTTTTTTTTTTTGTAGCAATTTTTATGGCGGCAAGTTTGTAGAGAAGATATGAAACTTCTGGGGAAAAAATTGCAAAACCATATTGTAGATCTAAATTCTTTGTGAAGAAATACCCAAATTCAAAAAAAAAATCAACTATTGAGTAGAATTTTTTCTGACGAAAATTCATGGACACTAGATATCCAGTCAATTTTTGCAGTTTTTGTGGGGATTTTTGAGAAAATAATTATATATCTGAGATCCTCTTGGAAGCTTACCCAATTTGAAAAAAACAATCATTTAAATCAGATTCTGGATGAGGGAGATATCATTGATTTAAAATCAGAGCTTTCTTTTAGAACGTTTTGTGATGGCAGGACATTGCAGCACAAATATGAAATTCCAGACTGCCTAGATCAAGATTTCTATAACACAATAATATGCAGAATCGTTGTTCTATTTCCGAAAACAGGTCATATTAAGGATTCTGAGCAATATTGACTGAACTGTGACCATTTTAATTTTTTTCCAAGCAAGTGATTTTTTTTCAAAACCATCTTCATGGCTTCTAACAAAGACTATTTTACAGGGAAATATAATGGTCCTACTATTGAATAATTCCTAAAAGATTTAAAGAGAACCATTCTAAAGCATTGGAGAGATTTATTATGCCCTTTTTTGAAATATGAGGTTGCCAGATGGTGGAGCTCACTTGTCAGCATGAAGTTGTCCAACCTTTTGGATGAAGAATTCGAAAAACTCCTTTTGGACAAATGGTCTTATGCTACAAAATAGGAGAATGAAACACGAAAAGGGTTATTTTCTGATGTTATCTCCTTATTACATTTCTATGGATGTATTCAGAAGGATAAGATCATTGTGTTTATAAATCCTAGTAGCAAGTGAAATTTTATAAATGTTAATTTGGCAAAAAGATTGCAAATCCCAACCAAACAAATGGAGCACACACAGGTTAATAATGAGCAAGTGCAAGTTTATAAAGACTTGAAGATTTGTATGGATAAGTATGTATTGCATTCTAATTTTTATGCTTTAGATATAGATAATGTGGATGTTTCTTTGGGATATCCTTCGATGGAATCTGTTGGTACTATCAATATTAATGTGCAGAAGGAATTCTTGAAGCCCTAAAAAAGAAGAAAATTACATTACAGGACATTTCCATCAATAAATAGGTAAAGTCCAAGGAGGCTGAAGCAGAAGATGTTGCAGGTACTGACACATCAGATGAGGAATCCATGGTTGAAGTATACTAGAAGATAAGAAACAATCGTAGGCCCCACAACATACCAATCAGGCTCCATTGGGTGGTGAATTAAAGAAAGATACACCATTGGTTAAAACTTCATCATATCACCACCCACATCATCCAGTAAGAAAACAATCAACAAGATGCAATGAATCAACAACAAGGAAAACAACCCCCGCATGAAAGAGGAAGAGGTGTAACAATCCACCCACAACACATCAACACAGAGGAACCACCAAGATCAACTCCCATCTCAAGTGAGTGAGGAACCGACTAGATCGAGTAATCACCTATCTCTGGGATGGCTAGATGCATGTGCATGGTACTAGTTGACTACTTTTTTGAGTAGATCTTATTATTTGTATTCTTCTTATGTTTCAAGGACAGAACATGTTTAAGGTGGGTGGAATGTAGTATACCTAGGGGGGATATTATGGGGTACAAAAGGAGGTACCCAAAGGAATAATTTAATAATGTGATGGGCCATAGTTATTGAATAAAGTTGTTAACCCACATCATGTAAGAGACCACAAGTAGTTAGCAATAATGTAACAAGCCCATTGTATTAGATATATGGTATTAAGAGACCCATGGTAATGACCCTTGGTATTGTATGTATGAAGCCTATATAGAGGCTAGAGACTCCCCATTGAGAGGTGTCAAGTATTATTGTATTCGCAAGCATATGGCTTGTGGAGTGTTCTCCTTACTTAAAGAGTAATTGTATGGTGTTACCCTACCTCAAGGGTTTTGATATTAATAAATATCTGAAGTTTATCTATCTCTCTCTCTTGTTATTTCTAGGTATATTTTCTTTATCATATATTTGCAGGTCATATGTATTACCTAAACACTGCTACCACTTGGCTTGATTTATATGTATTCCACAAAAATGTGCATATCTTGTGAATTTGTCATCAACCACAAAAATGGCATCCTTACCTTCAGATTTTGGTAACTTGGTAATGAAGTCCATTGATATCTCTTCACATCGTTGACTAGGAACGTGTAATGGATAAAATAATCTTGGAGGTTTTAGTGTCTCTCCTTAATTTCTTTGGAAAGTTTGACATTTTCTTATAAATTTTTAAATATGTTTATTTATACGTTCCCCCAAAAAATAATGTTTTATCCTTTGATACGTTTTAAGGAACCCTTCATGACTTGCCATCAAAGAATCATGGGAATCCCTTGATACTTGTTTCTTCACCTTTGATTGAAAGTATAAAATATTTTACCCTTGTACCAAAGTATATATCCCTTCCATTCCCAATGTACCTTAGATTTCATCCTTTCCATTATATGTTGTATTTTTTGTTTAGTATTATTGTCATTTTTCTAGTCATGGTGAGGTTCTTCCAACCACATAGGAATAAAAGATGTAATATAATATAAATGAAGCTTCTTCTATTCTAGAAAGAGATTTTTCCACCACATTTTTCTTACCCTATTGTAGATTATTCAAAAGAAAACACTTTCATTTTTCCTACCCATTTTTGTTGCTCTTCTAATGATAACATTTTCTCCAAAAGGTACTTTAGGCTATCATGGTATATCTTGACTTTAAAGTGCCTCCTAATGATATATTGTTGGAAGTTTTCAGTGCATGTAAATTTGCTTCCATATCTTTTTCATACTTAGATTTCACCAAATCTTTTACTTTGAATTGTTTAATTTCAAAAACGATCATCTCCTATTGGAATTTTGTTGTCACTACTGTTAAAGGAAGTACTGTGTTGTCATTGATGTAGGTCATTGTTCCAGTGTCATTGATGTCCAATAAAGTTCTTGTGTTTTCATTTATGGCAAAGGAAGCTTGATAAGTCATTGATTGTTGTGTTATGGATGTTAAGTGAGCAAAGCAAGGAGAGAGGAGATCAAGGTGGTTTAAGTGTTGTTAGTGTTGATACTCTTTGAGTTAAGGAAGAACTCTTGAGAAGGTGTCAAAAGAAAAAGGGCACATGAAAGTGAAAGAGGAAAAAATGGTTAAGCCACAAATTATAGAAGCATAAGGAGAAAAGTCCTAAATTTTCTAAAGATTGTGTAACTTCAATAAGTAGATCATGAAGCAAGCCAAAAGTTCAGGTCCACATTGATTGTAGACTCCCTCCACATGTTTGACATTTAGAAGAAATGGTGTATTTGAGCATCCAGGGGTTCGAGCATCTAGGTGTTCACAGAATATATTTATTAGAAGACTCATATACTATCTAGATTTAAATTGGTCCACATTCATACCCTTGAGCTTCCAAGTGTATAGGTGTCACCTAGTTAACACTCAAGTGGCAGAATGACACAAGAAAAGTGGCACTAATGTGGTAGACCTAATGACATGGAAATCTTAGGGAATGTAACATGGAAAGGATATTTGATGATTTCTACTAGCCAAAAAGGTATTTGGCAAGTGACACATGGTAGCAACAAAGTGTGAAACATGGTAGATGGACCACTTGACGGATGGTGGTTGGACCATGATGGGGCATGCGAGATCGATTATTGAGGTGAAAGAAGATGTAAAGATATGGAAAGATAGAGATCAAGAAATTTAATGGTTGGAGTTTTTAGTTGTAGAAACTCAAGATGGAGGATCTGCTGGTGGATAAAGATCAGTGGATTGCAGTAGATTTGGGTACTAAACCAATGGAAATGTTAGCTGAAGACTAGGCGAAGTTGGATTAGAAGGAAAAGAGCATAATAGGGTTGTGTATCTCAGATTCAATATTGTTGAATGTATTAGGGGAAGCTTCAGCAAAGGCTTTGTGGGACAAGTTAGGGACTTTATACCAATCTAAGTCTCTGTTGAATAAATTGTTCCTACGGAAAAAGTTGTATAACCTGAGGATGAAGGATGGAGACTCATTGATAGAACATCTAAACACATTTAATATTGTGGTAAGAAAGTTGTTATCTATTGATATAAAAAATCTAGATGAAGCTAAGTGCATTAGTTTGTTTTGTTCTCTACCGGATTCGTGGGTTAGCCTGGTTGTTGCAATAGGTAGCAATGTGACTACCTTGCAGTTTGATAAAATAGTCTCATCGTTGTTGTTGGAGGAGATGAGATGGAAAAATATGAAGGGCCAAAATGGTGATGCCTTTTCTGTACAAGGATGGTCCCAAAACATAAAAAAAGAAATCCTTGAGCAGGAGATCTAAATCTAGAGGGAGATCTAAATCTCCAAGAAAACCTGTAAAGGTGTGCTAGAAATGCATAAATGAAGGGCACTTAAAAAAGGACTGTATATCTAAATCTCTTGAGAAAGGAAAGGGATTTGGTGATGCTCCTTTTGCAGAGGCGAAAACCAACTCAAATGAATGTGGGGATGTGTACTTGGATTCTTCTTCAAGTACAAATGTACATCATGAGACATGGTTGATTGACTTAGGTGCATCCTTTCACTTCACTCCCCATAGGAAGTGGTTCTGCGAGCATGATAAATATGATGGTGATTTCTTATTAGGGGATGACAAGAAGGCTAGAATCATCGGTCACAAAAAATTCAAGTTGAAGTTGCAAGGTGGAAGGATTAAAACACTTCCGGGTGTTCTGCATATTCCTACATTGGCTAGAAATCTAATTTCTATAAGCAAGCTAGATGATGCAGCTGTAAAAATAGTGTTCGAGAAAGATACCTGCAAGATGGTTTGGGGAGAACTGGTATTGATGTAGGGAGTTTGGATTGGAGCTATGTACAAGATTCAGGGTAGCATTGTTATTGTTTGGTGCAACACTTCTGTGGTTCTTGAAAGTGGAGTAGAAAATCTAGTGGTGTTTGGAGAAAATACCATGCTATGGAATCAAATACTTGGACATATTAGAGAGAAGGGCCTTCGAATACTTCATGGTAATGGTATGGAAGGTATGTCTAATTTCTCTCTGGATTTTGATTTCTCTGAAAATTGTTTATATGGGAAGCAAAATCAATGAGTTTCCCCTCTGGTGGTAAGAAGGTGAAATCGATATTAGAGCTTGTGCACAGTGATGTGTTTGTACCTATGTTAGTTCCATCACTGGGTAATTCTGTGTACTATGTATCATTTATAGATGACTTGTCAAGGAGTACATGGATATATTTCCTTAAGAAGAAATCTAATTTCTTTGAAAGGTTTAAAGAATTTAAGGTTTTGGTGGAAAACCAGATAGAGAAGAAGATAAAGGTGTGTTACACAGTGTTTTACTATGCCTCTTGCACTTCCCTATGTCATACTCGAGAGTGCCCAAAAATTAGAAATTATGTAGTGTACCCATCCTGATATGCAGTCCAGATCCTCCCTAAAGGCTTAATGAAAACATGCCTTGAGCCTTCCCTGAAGAAGTAATCTCAAAACCCTAATTTCAGGGTCAGCGTGACTATGACACTAACAACTCGTGCTGATGGTGAGTTGCACTATACTATCCTCATGGTGGCAGTGCACTTTTTACTTGGATACTCGTGCTAATCCCTAAAAGGCAAATTTTACCAAACAAGACAAGAAGCTTCGTGATCTAGAGGCTTCCTGAAGGATGAGCAGGAGGTTGGTTATTGTGGATGTGGTTGAATTCTCCCAATATTTCCCTTTGATCTTATCCCTATGAGCTTCCTCCTTGATATGAGGGCCTTCCCCTACCTTTGGAGAGATCCTAACTCCCTCTCCTTGCCTATATATTCATCCTCTCCCATTCCCAAGTCTTTGATTATTTGCACCCTTATGCTGAGATAGTGCCTACATGCTACTCATTTGGCTTGGAGGAGTGCTTGGAGAGCTTGAGCTTGGACTTGGAAATTCACTCAAGGAGGGCTTATTAACATCAAGGCTTTGTTTGTATGATTCATCTTTTATTCATTAATATATATAAATTCTAGTTCACTTTCCACAAATTCTTGTTTCAATGCATCATTGATCTTAATGCTCCTTGATTTGTTAAGTAGATTACCTTCGATTATGCTTGTTGTACTTGTATGCTTTGTTGTGTCTTTCGCCTCTTCAGTAGGTATTCAAATGTTGTGAGCAGTAGGGTTGATCTTGAGGAGAAACCAATCAATATATTCAACAAAGGAGAACGTCATAGCATCAAAACGAGGTAGTTCTCCTTCCTCTTCTTTCATTTCAATTGTAAGTTAGGAAAGTATCTTGTAGATTGTCATGTTAGTTGCTAGTCCGACTCATTGGGCTAGAGAGACTGCCTCTATCTATAGAGAGGATTTACCTAGACAACAAAATGGTGACTCCACTAGGGAATCTATAACCTTTCCATCCATTCCTTCGATCATATTCTCTTATGAGTTTGACCAACCATCAATTTCCTGGCTTGTATGCATCACTATAAATTTATGCAGTCACTAGTTTTTGCTTTAGAGTGTTGAGCCTACTCTGATTTTGAAGATTTTTTGTTTTTTCCTTATTTTCCTCACCCAACGCATTTTCTGCTCTAATATAAGTGCTGTCAATGTTGATTTTCAATTTATAGTTGCATTGCTCTGCCTTTCATCACCCTTTTGCCTTTAACAGGTGCACTGATCTCAAAGGACAAAAGAAAATTAAGGTTTCTTTTTGTTTTCAGTGGTTTTCAACCTCTGGGAATGATTTTCTAGTGTAATTACAGCGTGTCTATCTTGATTATTACCCTCTTGTGATTGCAATTTTCTCTTAGCTTTTGTTTGATGTGTGTTTGAAGCTTGATTTCCTTCTAGGGTTTCTAGGTCACCCTTCACTCTGTTGGGTGTGGAACATGATTATTTAGAGGTATTTGTTTTAGCTAGATGTATACCCCAGGAAGTTTGTACACCCCTCCATGTGGGGGGGTGTGGGGGGAACTTGTCCCCCCTGTGAGGGTTCGGGGGGACCAATCCCCCCCGGCTGGGGGGTCTGGGGGCCAATGGTCCCCTGAAATTGCCTTGTAAAAGTATAGTAATTTCTAGTCAATATGGGTTGTTCATTAGGCAGATGATCTGACGGTAGAACTTATGTTTAGTTTAGGGTTTTTTTCCCTAGAAGGAAACCCCTCTCTTTGTATGAGGGCATTGTATTGAGGCTGTGATATAGATGTGTATTCTTCGAGTGAGAAACAGAGAGGTGAGACTGTGAGAGAAAATAGAGGATATTACAACAAATCTACTGTAGGTTGTGTCTCTTCATTTTGTTGGATAATAGAAGGGAAGGACTAGATTTTCGGGGTGGACATAGCCCAAATTGGGTGAACCACGTATATCTGTGTCTCTCTGGTTTTATGTGTTTTCTGTGTTTATATTTCTGCAATATTCTATGTGTTCCATTGGTCTGTAATATATAATTTTCTAACAACCGGTATTAGAGTTGAAGGTCTATCTGGCTGATAAACTCGTAGGAAGGAAGGGTTCCTCATTAGATTGGGAGCAATGGTGGAAGATGGTAAGTTTAGGGTCAAGAAATTTAACGGCCAAAACTTCTCGTTGTGGAAGATACAGATGGAAGATTATCTTTATTAGAAAGATCTGTACCTACCATTGGGTGGAAAAATAAAGATGCAGACAGGTATGACACATGAAGAATGAAACCTTCTCGATAGAAAGACACTCATAATAGTATGGTTGTGCCTCATAGTGTTAGTCACCTTCAACATTTCGAAGGAAACAACGACAGAGGGTTTGATTAAGGCATTGGCGAAACTTTATGAAAAACCCTTGGCCTCAAACAAGGTATTTCTTATGAAATGGTTATTTACTATGAATATGTCAGAAGGTGGATCTATTATAGACCATTTAAATGATTTTAATACTATTACGAGTT